>UCOH01008413.1:0-213817 GCA_900474275.1 Synergus japonicus | reverse complement strand
ATATATATATATATATATATATATATGTATACAGATATGGATGATACAACACAAAAGCACGCCCTTCAGTATCTTTTAACTGGCAGTTTCACCCTCAAATTTGTGGTGAAGCTCTTGGGGTGACTGATTGGATTTATTATCAGATGCCGAAAAGTTAACGATATATGTGTTATCGACATAAAGCTTACAATATTAATTAATGCGGATCATTACTAATATAATTTTCCAAAGTGTTACTTCCTTTAAGAGAAACCTCTTCATTTGAGATGAACTCAACACATTTTTCCAAATTTTCAACTTCCTCTGAAGAAAAAAATCCTCTCAAATAATTAGGTATACCAGGGTAGTCCTTATTTTTTCAATTTTCGATTCTTCTTGGTCTCACCCCTCTATTTTGTTATAATAACCAAAAAAATGATCTCCACCAAATTTTAGCGAAATCGGTTAATATTAACATGTACCTCAAAACGCTCAAAGTTTCTTATGCAATTAACATGGGGAAAATTTGGTGGAGATCATTTTTTTGGTCATTATAACAAAATAGGGGTAGTGAGACTAAGAAGAATCGAAAATGAAAAAAATAAGGACCACCCTACGGTATATACTTTACACTGAAAAAAAAACTTAGTAATGGCAACAAAATATTTTGTTGAACCAACCAAATTTTTTTGTTGGATGTTTTTGTTGGCGTAACAAAACTTCTTGTTAGCTCAACCAAACAAATTGGATGCAGTTCGAATCCTGGTCGGGGCAAAATTTTCTTTTCGATTTTTCGAATCGTGAAAAGCTTGCGATAATATAATTAAATATAATTTAAGTAAAAACAATATAAAAATCATTTAAAAATAAGCCAAAATAGTTAATTAATTGAACAGTAACTACTGTCAACAAAAGAATTTTTTGGACCAACAAAAATGCCCAACAAAAGAATTTGGTTGGCTCAACCAAAACGTTTTGATGGCTGTATAGCAACCAAATTATTTTGTTGAGCCAACCAAATTTTGGTTGGTCAAACCAAACAGTTTTCTCAGTGTACACATGTAGCTATCATGAGGAGGAAAAATTGCATAAAAATAAGAGGAATCCTCATAAACGAAGAATATATTTTTCTCGGCTCCCAAAAAGCCCTTAATATATTTTTCTCTGCATATGAAACAAACAATTTCACCTAGAATATCAAAATTCCATCGGCTGTGAAAGTATTCTGTTATTTTTCACTGGCATATAAAAGTAGTGCATGGGCCAGCATCCGCGTCTCAAATCCAATCTGACATTGTCATTGAGAAAAGCGACAACGAGAAGAATGACAATGATAACGACAACGGAATACTGAAGGGGGGAGAGGTGGTTGAGTTGAGACTCTTCTCTGATGAGAAGTAAAAGGAGTAGAGGGAGGAGCATGGGATGGCGAAAAGAGGGTCGATGGAAGAGAGGAGGAAGTGAAGGCGGGAGTAGCTTAAGGGAGGGAGAATCGTGGGATGAGATGAGGAAAAGGGAAATATGTTGGAGTCGAGAGAATGTGAGGGAAGCAGCGAGAGGGGATGGTAAAAGATCCTGGGAGGGAGGAATAGAAGAAATGTAGAAGTCTTTCAAAAAAAGAATCAAGACAGAAGAGAAACTATAAAGTAGAAAGTAGTTATTAGAAATTAGTTATTAGAAAAGCAAATAATAGAAAAACTAAATAATAATAACATATTAGCGAAAGATGATGGTTGATCGGGGGCAACAGGGTCCTTTTAACTTTTTTTCGAGACAAAACGAGGGTGAACTAGCGGAACACGTGTCGGCGAGTGACTTTTGGCCCCATGAGCGCAATTGCTGCGACGAATATGACTATGTTAACAGAGCTAGCAATATGCTGCGAGCCATGAAATACTGGATGGCTATTCACCTCCCTGTGGTAAGAGGAGGGTGAGCCAAGTGCTTGGTAATGGATGGGAAGGGATGGGAAGGGATTAGAGAGGGAGGACATTGCGGAAAGGAAGGGTAGATGAGTGAGTAGGTCGACCCATGATAAAATCCGGAGATTATTATTATACTTGGTGCGCCATAAATATCAGCCAGTGAACAAGTCGTCAAATGATTCGAATTACTTTTTTCAACCCCAATCTGCCGAGGGAGTGCGAGAAAATACGATTTATGTCTGATGGGATCTGAAAGATTTTTCTCAGATTCTCAGCTTCAGTTTCAGCTGAGATTTCCAAATCATGATGATGATGATGATGATGATGATGATGATGATGATGATGATGTTGAAAATGATTAGATGTATTTTTCAATCATCGATTATTTGTAAAGATAATCTATAGAGATTCTTGCAATTGTTTTCATTGAAATGAAAGTGGAGCATCATATCTAATTATTCATGTCGACCTTTCTGTCCATCTTTCTGTCAAACTTCCGGTTAAGAAGTCTTAATACAATTATAGGCTATGAGATGTGAATTAAAATTATTACCTCATCACTGAACTACATAATAAATTGTTATTCACCGTGAAAGGTTCGTGCACCTGAAGTTTTATTAAAGACAATGAAGGCTAGCTGGTGGAAGTGACAAGTGACCCACTTGCTTTTTTTTCATCATTATTGTTTCGTAAGACTGTCCCGTGGTTTTGTGTTATGTGTACCGGATACAAGACATGTGGCATACATACTATATATTTGTTCAGTTGCTAATAGTTAACTTTAAACATAAAAACATTCAACTGCATGAACCACTTTCTCACCTTAATTATAATTATATAATATTAAAATTATGATTTATATACATTTTATTTAGTTGAGTTTTGAATTCTAATGCTAAAAAGAGTGTACAGTCGCTTAATAATTCAATCAAGTTATTATTTGTCAGTAACTCAATAATTTTGAATATGATAATATATAAAGACACGTGTTGAATTGAAAGTTGGAAATCAATTTATTCAACTGACGCATTTACTCGCCTATTGTCAATAAATAAAACCTGTTTAAATATTTTCATTAGAACTACTTGTTATCTGGTTTGCTCTGCTGGAATATTCTTTTAAGTTTAAAAATAGTTGTATTGTGAGGAATTATATGAAATATTTACTCTTTCATCTTTTTATAAGAGTTTAACTTAATTAATTTGTTGGATTTTATTTTTAGCTTCTAAACCCGAAATAAACCGTTCTGTATATTAAACTATATAGTCAACAGAAATTTGTATAAATAACGTCTCATTTTAAATCGCCTGCCTTAATTATATCATTTCATTTGAATTGGCGAAGCTGCTTTTGACGTTTCCCTCATAGAATCGATAAATAATATCTCACCGTCATTCGGAAAAGGAGCAAAGCACAAACTTCTCGTTGTACACTTTTTTCTTCACAGCTGAGGCAATACTGCGGGTGTTTATCAAGTGCAATGACCTCATTATGCTTAGATCTGCATTCGCGACAGCGAGCTGGTAAAATATAGAAGCTGAAAGAGTTTTCTATGAATAAAGTACGCGCAGCAGCAGCACTTGTGTCAATTGTCAGTTGGTTTATTTTGTCACTATTCCTGGTGCTCGAATAAATGAGAAAACACTATTATATTGAGTAACGAATGACTATTAGAGAGTATAAATGAAAGTCATCGAGCGAAGGGAAAAATGAAAGGGTAAATCGAAGTGGTGGCTGTTTTTCTTTCGAGGTGTTGTTGTAGAGTGCAGTACACTTCTAATTTCGGTAAATGTAATCTACCATATGTCCTTTTTACTTTGTTGCAACTGTCAACTGTCGAGTCTTAAAGTGGTCTTCGAAAAAAATATTGTATTGAAATATTGTATTAAAATATTATATTGAAATATAATAAAACTTTTTAGTTCAAAGCCCAATCAGATTTAAAACTATAATGTACACGAGAGATTTTTGAGAAATTTTTAGAGAGAAACCACTTTTTTAGAAAGGAATTTCAAGAGGTTTCGAGAAATTTTCAGGGAATTTGACAATATTTAAGTGATTCTTACAAAATTCAAAAGAGTTTTAAAATTTTAAAAAGATTTCGTAGAATTTTAAAGGAATTTATGCAATTTTAAGAGGCTTTTAAGAATTCTTAGCAATTTTAAAAGCGATTCTAATTATTTTGGAATTTGGAGAAATTTTAAGAAGTTTCTGAGAATTTAAACAAATTTAAAAGAAATTTCAGCGATTTCTAAGGTTTTTGTGATATTTCAAGGAATTTCAAAAGTTTTGTACGAGTTTTATGGGGTTTTAAGGAATTTTATGAGATTTTTAAATAATTTTAAGTGATTTCAAGAGATTTTTCTGATATTTAAAAGATTTTCTGAGCATTTTAAAGGATTTCATAGAATTTGATAGTTTTAACGAATTTTAAAGATAGAACAGGATTTTAAATATTATTACTACCGTAAAATTTCAAGAATTTTTTAAAGTTTGTCAGGGAATTTTATGTAGGTATTTCAAAGATCTTTACGATTTTTAAAAGATTTAGTATAATTTAAGAGGATTTCAAGGACTTTCAAGAAATTAGTCGATTAAAAAAAAAATATTGTGGAATTTTGAAAGATTTTATGGGATTTTATTTATTTCCAATAATTTTAAAAGCTTTCAAGTAATTTTTCAAATTTTTTAAAAATTTTGTAGAATTGTTAAGGTTTTCATAGAATTTGGCAAGATTTCTCATGATTTTCAGAGATTTTAAATGTTAAGGAATTTCAAGACGTTTTTAGGAACTTTTAGAGATTTTCATGAATTTGAAGGAATTTTGACGATTTTCAAGTAGTTTTCACTAAATTCAAAAGAATTTTAGAATTTTTAAATAATTTTGTAGAATTTTAAAGGATTTCAGAATATTTAGTCGAATTTTAAAGGAATTTAATGGATTTTAAATGTTGTATAATCTGGAGGAATTTGAAGATATTTCAACGAATTTTAAGGGTTTTCGAAGGTTTTGTATGAAATTTTAAGAAATTTCAAACTGTTTCTAGGGTTTAAGGGAATTAAAAAATTTTTCCTGGAATTTCGAGGAATTATCAAAGATTTTAACGTATCGTAATGAGTTTTGACGATTTTTAATTGATTTTAAGCGAATTTAAGGGATTCTTATGATATATAAAAGATTTTGTGAAATATTAAAAGATTGCATGGAATTTCATGAGATTTCTAATAATTATAATAAATCTTAAAGGATATGAAGGGAATATCATAGTAGAATTTTAATGAAATTCCAAAAATTTCTACGAATTTTAACGAATTTCAGGAGATTTTTAAAACTTTTTAAATACTGCATGAATTTTGAATGATTTTAAAGTTTTTTGGGTAATTTTATTGAGGGATTTCAAACGATTCTTATAACTCAAAAGAATTTAAAAGAATTTTGAAATTTATCGTCCAATTTTTGTAATAAAAGATTTGTAAAAGATTTTGTGGATTGTTAAGGGTTTCATGAAATCTTAAGGGATTTTAAGACATTTTAAAAGACCTTAAACTTTACGAGTTTTTGATGAGTTTTCTGAAAAATTTGAGAAATATTAAAGGTTTTCATGGTATTTTTTGGGATTCTAAGCATATTTTAAAGGATTTTAACGAATTTTGAATTTTTTTGTAAAATTTCAAGAGACCAGCAAATCAACACGTGTGTTATTTTAAGGACTTAAGGAATTTTATGGAATTTACGAGATTTCATTGGATTTTTAGGAATTTCATGAGATTTTATGGGATTTTTAGTAACTTATTTTATGGAATTTGATGATATTTTTTGGGATTCTAAGTAATATTAAAGGGTTTTACGAAATTTATTTAGATTTTAAAGATATAAGTGATTCTAAGGACTTTTAAGGGATTTTACGAAATTGCATGACATTTTAAGTAATTTCTAGAGATTTTACGATATTTCATAGGATATTAAGTTATTTTAAGGACTTTTATTTTCAGAAATTTTAAGGGATTCTAAGAATACTTTAAAGGATTTTAACGAATTTTGAAGTTTTCTATAAAATTTTAAGAGACCAGCAAATCAACACGTGCGTTATTATTTTGTATGCGAGATTTTTGAGACATTTCGTGACACTACTTTTTTAAGATAGGATGATATAATAGTTGCATAGGTGGACTAATTAAATTTGGTGACCTTTGGCACAAAATTGATGACCTTTAGCACCAATTGGTCTTATGCCAACAATAACTCGAACATTGTCAGAAGATAATAACTCTGCTGATACTATAGATACAATCGTCTGAATAAACTAAATTATGTATCAATTCAGCTCTGAATGAGTGTACAGAATTTGTAATTTTAAAATTCCAATCGGAGTGTAGCGTAAGTCGATTATAGCTGTGCAGGAGTGATTACTTAGCGATACGAAGCATACACGACAACTCAAACGAGATCTTACGATAGGAGCCGAAGATGGGGTTGAGATTCTCGATTTTCTCGATTACAATCCAGCACACCCACATAATACCTTTGCATGTAAGAGACTACGCATTTTAATCAAAGCGGGATATAACATTTACAGATATGCGTGTTAGTGACACCCATTGTGTCACCAAAACTCGTAGGTGCATTACTTATTAAATTGCTACCCACTGAATTCATGTCAACGGTTGTAAAATAAATCCTTTACAAGAGAATTCAGATCTATACTCTATTCACGTGTCTTTTGTGATTTTTATTAGGATTAGATTATGATTTCGAGGTTTTCATATGGGTGTGAAAAAGAATTTGTATTGTTGTATATAAATTGCTTTTTAAACTATTCTAAAGAATTATGTTCAAGAATGTAATATAGAATGTAATTTAGAATGATTTAGAATGTAATTTTTCTTTATGTCATTTTTTTCCATAGAATCTATTTCCGCTATTACCATTTCCGTATCTCTTTGTAAGAAAGTTTAGCCGTTTCTTTGTAAAGAAATAAGAAAAAAAAAAGCATTTTAAAAAGACTGTGCTTCCGCAAAAGTATGATCATCTCACATTTTTAGCAATCAGTGAACAGGAAAGTAATGTTGCCGGCGCAAAAAGTAAGGGAATGTCTGGAATAGAATTGAAGACGATGAATGCGTGGATAAAAAGCAAAAATGAAATTAACCAAGCGTCGAGCGTACCGTCATAGCTTCAAACGTCCTTTGAGAGCTGAATCTTATAGTTGGCTCTTTCCTATCTCATAATCTCTCTGGTTTCTGGCACAATTCTCAAATTACTCAATAAATGGTTAACGTATATTCATCTTATCTGAAAATCTTGTATCTATGAACCATTTATGATCATCTAATGCTTAACCCAATTTGAAGCATGAAAAATTAACTTTATCCGATTATTCTTGGACAAATAATGGCACTACATTTCCGTTAACATCCACATCAGAGATGATAGCAATAGCAAATGATGGCAAATGATAAATGTCGTTGTTGAAGTCGATTGGTATGGGGTGAGAGACTGAGGGGATGAAAAGAGAGGGTGATACAGTGAAAGAGTAGCATTATGCAGTATAAAGACCAGAAGTTGTGACGCGGGCGGAAGTAAGAGAAAGCGAATGAAGAATGGAAACAGAGCGAGGGTGACAGAACGAGAGGACCGTTAGATAAAATAAATACCACGCGAATCAGTGGCCCGCACTAAATGCCACTAAACGGGGGAAACTGGGGTAAAACATACGTTTCCGTTTTCCCATAATACATCATAAGCGTGCGCGGAACCAGTGCCATTGTATATGCCATTGTACACTCTATTGTCCGGGATAACGAATGGTTATTCGGCAAGCTTGTGATGCGAGCGTGATTCTGTAAAATGTTTTGATTTTGTGATTTTTATGGTTTTTTGTCGACTACGCGAAGCAAAAACCAAGGGGTCCAGGATGAATGAGTTATACTGTATATACTGACAACCCGCCATTGTCGGTGATGTATGCTAAACACAAGGAGAAATAATCGATGCTAAATGTCTGAAACGTCTTTTCCTTATATACGTTTACCATATTATTCCTAATATAGAAATATTAGAATACACGTCATAAAATTGAAATAAAAGTGCACTTTCATTAATTTTATTATATGGAATACAAATTGAAGAGGCAGATAATATCTAAAGAGTTATAGGAGAATTGTCAGATCTCAGTATCTAAAGGGTCCAAATTATTTTTGTTAAAAACTCTCCAAATCTGAATTAGTGAAAAAGAGGTTACTAATTTACTTTGGTGAAAATTTTTACTAATTATTAGTTGTATTTCACTATTTCAATTCGCAGTTTTCAAATTTTCACTAAAGTTTTAGTCAAAAATGACTAACAATTTGTAAAAATGTTCACTAAAGTAAATTAGTGACCTCTTTTTCACTAATTCAAATTTAGAGAGAAGATCCACTTTTGCTAACATGGGCTTATTTAATTTGACT
The DNA here is from genome assembly GCA_900474275.1 of Synergus japonicus. Taxonomy (NCBI): domain Eukaryota; kingdom Metazoa; phylum Arthropoda; class Insecta; order Hymenoptera; family Cynipidae; genus Synergus; species Synergus japonicus. The sequence continues at coordinate 205,463 of UCOH01008413.1, read as the reverse complement.
CTTTATTATTTGCCTCAAAAATTCAAAATTCCATCACCTTTTGAATGTAAACCAAAAATATTATTTTAAAAGAGAAGATTAGAATTTCTATCTTAAAAAAATGTTGTTATTTGAAAACTATCTTCAAATTATTTTAATTGTCAGAAGAGTTTCATTGGATTTATGGATATTTTAGAGAAATTAAGTAATTTTAAGGACATTTAAGGGATTCTACGAAATTGCATGACATTTTAAGAAATTTTAAGAGATTTTACGATATTTCATAAGATATTACGTTATTTTAAGAACTTAAGAAATTTCAGGGGATTTACGAGATTTCATTGGATTTTTAAGAATTTCAAGGAATTTCATGAGATTTTATGGGATTTTTAGTAACTTTATGGAATTTGATGATATTTTTTGGGATTCTAAAAAATTTTAAAGGGTTTTACAAAATTTATTTAGATTTTAGAAAAATGAAGTAATTTTAAGGACTTTTATTACTTTTATTTATTAAGAACTTTTATTACTATTTCAAGGACTTTTATTTTATTAATTAAGTTAATGAAAATCCAATATAAAATCTGGCCACCCCAGCCATAAAATCTGTAATAAAAAATTAACTATTGGATATTTTTCTTTGACAATTTGTTTTTCTGGAATGATTGACAAATATTGATTTAAAGCGATTTCCTTCACGTTTCGGTACTTTAAATTAAGAGAAAAAAAAGACTGGGGTGTAATCTACCCCAGTGTGGCAAGCAAGGGTTAATAATTCATTAAAACTTAAGAAAGTCCTCAATAAGTTTGAATGTAAAATTTAACAATAAAGTGCTGAATATTAAGGGTATGTGTTACTTACCATATGAGCAAGTTTTTAAACCTGAGTTTTTTTCTACAATTTTTACATTTTCAAAAAAATTTTAGTCAACATCCGTCTGTGTTCATGTTCTTGACGGATGTCGGCTATAATTTTTTGAAAATGTAAAAATTATAGAAAAAAATCCGGGTTTAAAAACTTGCTCTTATGGTAAGTAACACATGCCCTTAATTAAGTTTTTAAAAAAATCTTGAAATTAGACATCACCATAGTTTGCTTATCATGTTAGATATACCTATTTTATTATTATTTGAATTGTAATAGGTACCGCAAAGTGTTGCAAACAATTTTCGAGCAGTATATGAATATATAAGAGATTATATGTATAATACAAACGAACACGTTGGGATTTGAACCCTAGACAGTGTTGCTGGTTAACAGTCATGCTTGAATAAAATCCAGCACGTTACCATGATCCAAGCAACTCTCTCGATCAGAATTAATCAGAAGTTACTAATTAAATAGTGCCGATTCGTTTACGAATTCACTTTAGTAAGCATTTTTACTAACAATAATTATTAATAGTTACTGGTAAAAATTCTTTCTAAAGTGAAATAATTTTACGAAATGTCAAGGAATTTCATCAAATTTTGAAGGATGCATGATTACAAGGAATTACAAGTTTATATATTTAAAAAATTCTAAATTCTAAATTTTGTATAATTTCTCAACATTTGCTATACTTTTGAAATCCCTTAAAAGATTCTTAAATCCTTTGCTTTGAAATTCATTCTTTAAAATTGTCTGAATCTTTTCAGCAAAAGGTGTGTAAAAACAATAAATTAATCGCGCGTAGAACTTAGTGTTATTAAAAATTTTTTAAATTACTTTTTTTTCTTGAATTTTTAAACATAGTCTTGGGAAATTAAATTTGTATTCATTATATCGGTTAAATACAAAATGAATAATTTCACTATTATTTATACACACATAAATCATCTAAGATAAATAAATGTCTTGTAAGAATTTTCAGTAATTTTAAAAGATTTTAAGAGGTTTCTATGATTTTAAAGGGATTACAAGAGATATCTGTAATAATTAAAAAATTTAGTGGAATTTTAAGGATTTTAAAAAGCTTGTACGAATTTAAAAGAATTTTGGTTTTTAAGTGTAATTTTAAAGGATTTAAAAGCTTTTCATGGAATTTGAAAAGATCTTAAGGGGATTTGTTAAAATATCTTTAAATTCCTTGAAATTCCAGAATCTCATGTAAAATTCCTAAAAACCCCTTAAAATTCATACAAACCTTTTGAAATCACTTAAAATTTGACAAAAATTTAGAAAAGTGTAGAAAATTTTAGAAATCGCTTAAATTCGATTAAATCTTTTAAAATTCTTAGAAACCTCTTAAAATCATTAAAAATTTTAAAACATTTAGAATTCCTTAAAATATCTAAACATTTTTTTTAAATATTTAAAAATTTCAGGAATTCCTTTACAATTTCACTAAATATTTTTTAAAATTTCAAAAAACTTGTTAATTTTCTAAAAATCACTTGAAAGTTGTCAAATTCCATAAAATCCCTCGCAATTCTTATAAATATCTGAAAATATCTGAAAATTCCTCGAAATTCTAGAACCTCATTTAAAATTCCCGATCACCCGTTAAAATTCATACAAATCTTTTGAAATACCTTAAAATTTCACGGAAATTTTAGAAATCGTTTAAGATCGTTGAAATCTTTTAAAATTCTTTGAAGCCTCTTAAAATTCCTAAAAATTTTAAAACATTTGGAATTCCTTAAAATTTAAAGGGATTACAAGATATATATAATATTTAAATTAAGGTTTAATGTAATTTTAAAGTTCCTTGTGGAATTTTAAAGAATTTGAAAATGCTTGTAAAAATTTTAAAAAAAATTTTGATTTTTAAAAGTAATTTTAAAGGATTTAGAAGCTTTTCACGAAATTTGAAAGGATTTTAAGAGGTTTTTAGGAATTTTAAGTTATTACAAGATATTTATATAATATTTAAAAGATTTAATTGAATTTTAAAAGAACTTCAAGAAATTTTAAGAGATTTTTAAGGAACTTTAGAGAATTCAAGGAATTTTAAGGAATTTCAAAGTTCCTTGTGGAATTTTAAATGATTTCACAAATTTTTTAAGATTGTCTACATTTGATTTTTTAATGACTTGAAGTTGTAAGAAATTAAATAAATAATGTTGGTCTGCTAGTATAGTAAAGCGACAGACTCCATAGGGCCCCGGCCAACTCAAAATTTCCACACAAGATATTAAATAATTATTTTGATTATAATTAAAATCAGAAAAAGTGGCAATGTCCAAAACGTGAACTTTACATTATAAAGATGCAAATACCACCGCGTTCGTTGGTACGGAAATGACCTGTCGGTTCAGACAATGATTGCGACGGAATGAGGGGTTAAAGTGGGTGGTTGGGAGGGGGGGGGGGTGCAGATTCACCGTGGCGACGTAAAAAGGAACTGAACGGCGAGGTAACAATGTGTTTGATACACAATGGCTGTTTACTGTCTCCACTCGGGGATTAACAATGACCGGTCGCTCCACTGTCAGTTTTTGTCGATTCTTCTCTCTCGTCCCAAGAGTGAGTCGCTGGAGGTGGTGGTGGAGGTGTACTCGGGGGTTCAATGGGGCAGCATAAGCTTTTGCATAATTTATCAAGTTTGTTTGATCGATCGAATGAAGATCTTCATCCAGATGTCTATGTGTACATACTTTTCAATTAATCCGAGTTTATCAACACAATTATAACATTTTTATAAATTTGTATTATTATTAAATTATATGCCAATGGTAATTATATGTATGTGTAAATGGCAAAGTAGAGATATTGAATAATCTGAGATGATCCAAGATTTTGTTCAACATTGTGATATTTTTCTGTTTCAACATCTTAGAGTGTGAGAGTCGCCACTCAATAAAATATTCGAGAGAGCCTAGCTTATTCTAATTATAAATCTATTGTCTGCTGTACTTTTGCGAGCTGTCTTTCCTGTCTTTTTCTCCATACAGAAGACCATTCTCTTCCCGGCAGTCGTTGTAATGCCAGCTTTGTTCCCATTGTTGTAACACTGTCGCACGATAAAGCGCGAAGACAATGCTATTGCATAGGTCTTGGCTCTATCGTCTCCTTCTGCCCTCCCCCTCCCATTCTCGCTCTTTTGAGAACAATTGTTGTAGCGACTGTAATCTAGATTCTTACTTTCATTGTCAGGCTTATTGTTGTCCAAAATTATTCCAGTACCTCGATTATTCCAGTAACGTGTCGATTATTGCACTTCTTTCTGTTACGATAATTAGTAATTTGTTATTCCGCTGATTTCTTTTATCTATTCAGTACAAAGTTCATTACCAATGTAATGAATTACATTCGTATTGAATTATGGTTGAATTGAAAAAGGCTATGTTGAATTCATATTATATCGATTTTGATAATCATATATATATATTTCTCTCCATGTCTGCAAAAAGTGTCTGTTCTGCAAACCCTCGTTTCCAAGTCACATTTGCCTGTAGGTATATAATTATATTTTCCGATTCACTTCATCCACTTCCATTTTTACTCAATAATTAATTTTTATAGACCTGGGTCAAAAAACGGTCTCTCCTGTTTCTTATTTAATTGTTTGAAGTTGTTCTGTTTTCAGAGCTTAGAAAACAGAGCCTGAGGAAATGAAGATACCAGCAGGTGGATTTTAGGAAGTATTTTGTATCGTATTTGGTGGTAATGAGAAAACAATGAAGTGCTGCCTTTTTGACAGGGAATGAATCTGCAGGTTGTTAGTACTGAAGGAGTGAACGAGGAAAGCGTTGTGAGAGAAGCTGTTGTAGCTAATGTCGCTATCGGTCCGATAGCGAGTTAACGTTCTCGGCATACAGCGGCCTCAATGTGCCTCGACAATGTAGCCAACGTTCAACCATTCATCGGTAGACAATGTCGTGAACATAATGTCATAATGGAGCTGGGAGTCTCCCTTTGGCAGGGCTAAACCAAGAATCCAAGAGAGGAAGAGAGAGGGGAGATAAGAGCTAATACAAAAGTAAGAAGAGTTACAAAATGAGCAAAAGAAATGGCCATTGTGATCCACAAAGTCTGAAGGCAAAGGAAATCATTTCCCTAACAAGAATTTCAGGCGGCTTTCCAATTAACTTGAATTTCGTATTTTTAATACTGCTTTATTATATAATATAATATAATATAATATAATATATAACATTATTATATAATATAATTGCATTTCATAGATTTGTAATAATTTCCTATCTTCTATTGTCATTGAAATTGTTTTCATTATTTGTTGTTAACAAATTTGAAAGGACCATTCTGAATACTCGCTGGCATCCCTTTCGGTGAACATTGATGAAAACTGTAGTATTGTAACAACTGTAACTTCATTTCAATTGAGTGAAGGTGAAACGATCCAGACAACGAAAACTCATTCCTTTTGGCAAATGGATTGAAACTAACTGTAGAATTGAAACCCAAGATGTCTGAACGGGTCAAGCAATTCGAATAGAATTTCGATCGTCAATGTAAATGGTGAGTTCTTCTTCTGTCTTAAAATTAATTAAATGGAAACATTAGACGAATGCGGACTTTTTCACATGATTATAATTTTTACTTTTAAAATATAATACTTAATATTTACTTTTCGTAAGTCATTGAACTCTTATGAAATATGTGAAGACTCTTGAAGTCTGGAAATTATTTACAATCACATAAAGTGATTTGAAATCAGTTAAAATGATTTAAAATTCTTTAAAATTCCTTAATATCCTCAAAACCCCTTGGAAATCTATAAAATAATTTTTAGAACTTTGAAATTCCGTCTAATGCCAAAAATTCTTTAAAATCACTTAAAATTATTTTAAATCTTTTCTAATTACACAAAAAATGCAAAAATCACTTAAAATCCCATTAAATCCTTTGAAATACCTTCAAATTTTGTAGAATCACACTGAAGTCTCGATTTAGTTATCGAAGATCAAGTTTAGTATAATTTATGATACCTAAGCAGGGCAGAATTATTTTAAGTCTTTTAAAATTTCACAAATAACTCGAAAATAACTAAAAATCCTTTAAAAAATCTATAAAATTATTTTTAGAACATTGAAATTTCGTCTAAATGCATGAATTCTTTAAAATCACTTAAAATTCCATGAAATTCTTTGATATATCTTAAAATTTTGTAGAATTGCACTAAAGTCTCGACTTAGTCGTCGAAGATCAAGTTTAGTATGATTTATGGTTCCTAGACAAGGCAGAATTATTTTAACTCTTAAAATTTCAGAAATAACTTAAAAATCAATAACAATCTCTTAGAAATCTGTAAAATCACTTAAAATTATTTGAAATATCCTAAAAGTACTTAACTCTTAATTAACACTCTTAATTAATCGCTTAAAACACTTTGAAATTATAATCATTCAATTCTTCAATACACTTTCAAAAGAATTTAATGACTTTAAGAAATTTCAAGTAACTTCAGGAAAATTCGAAAGACTTTAATTCAGTGAAATCTTCCAAAGCCAGTGAATAATAGAATGTAGATGAATTCACTTCAATTGTCTTCAATCTCTTCGATTATCTGAATTTATTTAAATTTGAGTAAAAAATAATTTGAATAAAGTAACATGAACTCCCATAAACAGAAATTAATTCGTCTGAAATCATTTGAAATCGCTGGATTTTTCTTAAGATTCCTTGAAATCAGTGAAATTTAAAGCCAATAACCCCTAGTAATTTTAAGAAATTTTACGATATTTCATAGGATATTATGTTATTTTAAGGACTTAAGGAATTTCAGGGAATTTCAAGGAATTTCAAGGAATTTCAAGAGATTTTATAGGATTTTTAGTAACTTTATGGAATTTGATGATATTTTTTAGGATTCTAAATAATGTTAAAGGGTTTTACAAAATTTATTTAGATTTTAGAGAAATTAAGTAATTTTAAGGACATTTAAGGGATTCTACGAAATTGCATGACATTTTAAGTAATTTCTAGAGATTTTACGATATTTCATAGGATATTATGTTATTTTAAGGTGCCCCAGTGTGTCAAGCAAGGGTTAATAATTCATTAAAACTGAATATTAAAGTGCTGAATATTAAGGGTATGTGTTACTTACCATATGAGCAAGTTTTTAAACCCGGGTTTTTTTCTACAATTTTTACATTTTCAAAAAAATTTTAGTCAACATCCGTCTACCATATCTACCAAAGATTATAAATCACACTATAAATTAGATACTGACAGAAGAATAATATATCAGTAACATAAAAAATCTCTCTTTCAATTCTGAAAATCCGAAATGTCCCGTTTGCACTCAGAATTCCATCTTCCAATTCAGAAGAATTTTCCCCTATATCCATATAACAACACCACTGACTGACAGTCGTTTAACAATCGGTTTATTGCAAAAATCGTTAATAGGTAAGTAACTCGAATGAAATTGCAAGAGACCCAGGGACGCTAGATCGTTCGCCCGTATATTCGCGACCAATGCGATGCCGAAAGGCTGAGAGTGGAGTATTGCGGATATAAAATGGGGGATGATTAAAATAACGAGGCTGCGAGGGTCTCCAGTGGATCCCTCTGGTAGTTGGGGGTGATATTGTGTTGAAACAATGTGGCGCCCGACGCCCCTGTATATCTCGTACCAGCGAGCACGACATCAATTGACGCCCCGAACTACGACTCAGATTTCTCTGGCCCTCTTCTGGGACTGGCGAGTGGCAGCCCTGCTTGCGAAGGTGCCCACCTTATTGGGAATTAAGGCAGGAAGCGTTAGATTTAAGCTCTCTTGTGCAGCGCCCCTAAAACGCGACCGCCAGATAGGATTAACCCCGACGTGAATTGAAGAACTCGAGGAAAGGAATTACAGGTTTATTCATTACCTAGAACAAGTTCTGGCTTTTGTTATACAATCTTTCACGGGATTGTAGAATGAAATTGTATTCTTCGTCAGGGTTTTCATAATTTAATTGATAAAAGTACAAATGACTGAAATTTGATTTGAATTAATTTGCCTCAATATAATCCGGACAAGTAGATAATTCCATTTTTGGTCAGACATTTAAATTCGAATTTATTTTTCTTTACTGACATTTTCATAAACCGAGCCTGTGATAGAATTAAAATTGGATCATTGTATTCGATTAAAAGTTTCTATTCATTGGTGTCTGACCATGCACGGAACTATCCACTTGAACGCTGCATCCAATTTAGAAAAGATCATGAGACTCTTTGTTTTACTTAATGATTTTATGAATAAATTACTATTGATTTGTTTTAACCATGTGAACTGAATATAAAAGGAAATGGTGTGAATTAGTTTGGGCGAATAACGTCACCATCCGTCTTCGTAGAACAAAGTACGATACAGTTTCCAGCCCCGAAGGGGATTTCGACGCAAATCGCATGCCGGATCTTGAAAATGGAAACGTGGCGATATGGTAATGGACCCTAGTCGATACATTTTCTATACACTGCAACCGTTCTACGAAAATAGTCGAAATTTCAATGTACAGGGTATTTCTTTTGCAAATGCAAATGTCTGAATGCAAATGCAGTAATCTTTCTTCAAAGAATCTTTTCACCAAATCTGCAATGAAATTTCCTAAAGAGATTTCTTTTATTGCTGCAAAAGAGCATATATTCAAATAACTTTATCGTTTTTCGTTAAAGTGGAACTTTCTGCATTTCTAGACTGAATGTAAATACCAGATCTTAATACAAATACCGGATCTTAATACAAATATCCGGATCTAAGTAATTAATATCCTTACTCTTATGAAATAAACAATAAAAACACAAAATAACAAAAAAATATTAAATATGCAAACAAGTCAGTGTTGCATGAATGCTAGACATATGTTTCCACTTTTCTTGATTCTGTGTTCCTCTTAAAGGTGGCTGTCTATTGGAGGACTGCATTTTATCCACGATTGTAGCCAACGAATGTGACTACAGTTACTGCTATATACTTTTCTCCTCTTCGTGGGTATATAAAGGAGTATAAGGGGGTGGGGGAAGGAGAGAGAGTGAGAGAGAGAAAGAGAGGTACGAGGAAAGGCCGATACAATGCTGGCCTCTCCCGCGAGTCGACTTTCCTTGATACATCGCCATTGAGCTATTGTCCGCCTCCCAATGCCCGAACGAAAGACTCCGAGGAAAAAAATTCAATTCAGCTTTTAAATTATTTCCACCCCCTCCCCCATGCCTCCCTCTATCCTCGTCCTGCGTCCTGCCACCCACCACCCTCACCCGAGAAATGCTGTCGTTCGTCGCCCATTCTGTATATCGAACAACGTGGATTTCAGACTGACGATGAGGACTTCCTTAAAGTGCCTTATCCCAAATTGTAAACATACTTGGAATTTAACTTTATACTTTAAATACTTTATATACTTTATATTTGTACTTTGAATACTTTAAATTTATACTTTAATTACACATTTATTTAATTATTATGTTTCAGGGCTTTGATCATCTATTTTTTGAAGTCAGGGTAATATCCCAATTTCAGCAGCCGAAGATCGGATAAAATTGGGTGGATATCGGCGATTTAATCATGCCAGTTTTGTGCCAGGACTGGTTGCATCTCTTGGCTATTTTTTGTCGATTTACTGCCGATGCTTGGCTACAATTATTTATGATTTCGTTATTATTAATTGGCGCGATTATTGGCAATATTTTAATATCTTCTTTTCTTCTGCAATATTTTTTCCAACTCTGAGCCAGTGTTGGGCCATTATATGTGACTTAAGGATATTTTAGAATATTTTAATGATTCGAGATTTCACTAACTTCAGGAGATTTAAAAAAAAATCTAGTGAATTCAAGTAACTTCAAATGAATTCCAGTGAATTAAAATGTGAATTGAATGGCATCGAGTAATTTCACCGAATTTATGAGACTATGAAAAGCTTTGAAATAAAGCGATATAGATTTATATAGAATGTGAGGCTGATTCACTAACAAAAAAGTTTTTCGTAAATTATTGGAAAAATGCAAAATATTGGGTCGTGTTATTTTATCGTTATCGAAGAGTGAGAACGTAAATTTTTATCTGCAAAAGAAAATAAATAATAATAATAATATAATGATAAAATATAATAATAATGATAATAATAATAATACAATAATAATATATGAATAATATTTTTTTTTTAGAGATCAAGATGAATCCCAGTGACTTCATTATATGAATTCAAATGTCTTCAAGTAACTCCAGAAATTTCAGGAAATTTTAATGATTTAAATTGTCATCCCCTCGGAATCATGAAAAAATAATGTTTTAATCCATTTCTCATTTTGTATAATTTAAAATCCGTTGTAATTTTTCTTGAAATACAAGCTTTTCTTCTTCGTAATTTTTTTTCTTCGTAATCAGTAAATATTTTATTTGATTCTACACTTCAGATTAAAGCAGATAAAAAAAAAATTGCCCCAGAATGATTTTTTAAACACCGTGCGTCTGACCACACATAGAATTATCTACTTAAATATGATATACTTTAAGAGCAATGCTTTGTTTCAATTTGAAATATTTTGAAGCTAAATTAAAAATATAACACTAATGACTAATCCGACAAGCTTAAATAATTATCAAAAAGCAGAAAAATGCAGACTATTTAAAAGATTAAGCTTCTTTTTAAATTCTTTTTGAATTCCGTGAAAAAATTCATGTTCCATGCTCGTTAAGTAAGTGCCTAACGAGTAATCGCAGTCGAATGCATTTATGAAGGTTTTACTTTCTCATCCTACTTCACTCTCTCACTTTTCTTCTCAATCTCCCTCTCTCTTTCTCTTTTTCACTCTTTTTCCTCTCTCTTTCCTCTCCTTCTCTCTCAAACGCGTGCGCGCGAGGAGGCGAGAGATCCGGCCACAGAGAGGTACAAAGGGTGGAGACAAAGGGAAGCACCGCCCCTGAGATACTAAAACAATGGTGGCTGAACAATGGGTAGCTGCTGCAAATTTCTCCCGGTAATCGAAAGTACTCGGGAAACGAGGAATCCAGCGTTAATGTTTAATAAAAAAATTATGAGAGTCGTTTATTGCAAAAAAAGGCTGTTTCATCAGTCTAAAAGTCGACTCCTCAAAGAAATGGAAATCCCTCTTCTTGTATTCATATTTTATCTAGGGTTGACCCACGAATTCTCTTCAAAAATTTTTATTAATCTGCTTAATTAAAATAACATAATCTACACGTTTTTTAAAGTTATTTCTACAATTCTTTTTATAATGAACCTATATTAATTTGAATTACATTGTCCCATTACTGAAAGTTCAGAATAAATTAATGTTTTTGTATCTTTTTAATGATATTTCATCCATTGAATTATATTTGTAGTTTTAATGATAAAGTTTGAGCTTTACTTTTATAGAATATAACTCGTTCCTAATAGAGTATAAAACAATAATTGTAATTAATTACAACAATGTAACCTGGTACTTGTTCTCGAAGGAAGTATTATACTACATATTTATTATACTTAAAATATATAATAATAATGATGATGATGCCTCACTGTGTTTATATAATTTCAAAAGGATTCTATGTCCATTGAATCTTTGAATCATTGTACAAACTTTCAGCAAGACCTATTTTGTAAAGAATATCATTTCAAAAGATCTCTATTGTTTTTTTTTAAAAACAAGTTTACTGGTTTACAGCTACTTAGATTTTACCAAAAAACTGCCCCTATATTTTTAATATAAATCATTAAATCTGATTTTTTGATTAATGCAATTTTTCTATAAAAGAAAAATCAAAGAATCAGATTCATTTGCGATAAAAGGACATATCTAAAGAATGTTCAATTCAATTTGAGATCTTCGACTATTTTAAATTTATCGAGTGAGAGTGGACCTTGTAGATAAAAAAATGACCTTCCTCTCCCAAGAGATCTGAGCAGGAAAAAGACCAGCAGAGTTTGACCAGGCTTTGTGGCTCTTCAACGAAAGGGTCGACTTTCAAGGAGTTTGAGGTGGACGATACCCTCTAAAAAAGTTGGTTTAATCGAGGTCGAGTGCAGAATCGGTGGAGGAGTAGAGAGAAGTGCCTAGAGAGCAAAGAGAAAGAGGATTCGCGTGGCAGAGTGACCCTTTGAACCGGAAGTCGAGAGCTTATACTTATTCACTTATGAATAAGGGTTGACCCTCTTCGGCTACTACATAAAGAAAAGTCACCCGAGAAAACTCATATCAATACGATCCACTACAGAACAATTTTTCTCCACTACAGTACAATTTTTCTTCACTACAGAACAATTTTTCTCCACTACAGAACAATTTTTCAAGAACATGCAGATACTTTTCACACAAGATAAATTACAAATCTTACGCTCTGTATCTCACAAGATGTAAGTTTTAGTCATAAGAAAGAATTGACCTTGAATGAAAAGATTGAGAAATGAACAAATTAGTGATGAGGGAATGAATGGAATAGAATAAGAATGAATGGAACCATAATCCATAAAGTACACCTTTACACTTGATGCTGGGTCTCGTTTTGCAGTACCAAAGTTATAGAACCATGTAACAGAATGAAAATGAATGGTCCAGCATAATGCTCGTATACAGGATGTACAAATACAGAACGACCAAACACGTGAAATCGATTTCGTGCAAATAATCGGATACTCGGTTCTGGAAAGGGCGATGGGAGAGATGGAATGGGATGGTTGGGGGATGTACGACGGGGGTGCAATCGGGGGGTGGCGGGGGCAGAAACGACGGTAGGAGGACGAGGAGGAGCGTAGTCGCATAATTCAGAATCGACAAAGCGGCAGATTATGGAAATATAGTCCCTGAGTTGGTTCCGCGACTCTCTCACTCTTTCACTCTCTCACTCTTTCACTCTCTCACTCTACCACTCTCTCACTCTTTCACTCTGCCACCCTCTCTCTCTCTCCCTCTCTCTCTATATACATCTTCCTCTCTCGCTTTCAACATTTATCCTTCTCTCTCATGAAACTTCCCCACCCACAAGCGCAGAACGTGTGTAAAGCTGCGCGGTGTTGCCATGCCGACTATTGTCACTCTTTCTCTCTCTCTCTCTCTTGCACCCTTACCACCCACTACCAGTTCTACCGCTGCCACCGGTTCGAACTCCGTCTACACTTTAAAGCTACAGCTACACCGCACCATCGTCACCATCGCTATCCACCCGTCCAACCCACCCCCAAGAGTCCCCTACACCTCGTCTTTCTAACGACTTGTTGTTCATGTTGTATCAACTGAACCTTGCAACAAGCTACCTTCCCCAACGAGCGTCTCTGCAGCCTGCTGGGCTAGTTACCTTCACGCGCGCTTGCACCTGCTGAACACAGTGTAAGTGTTCTGCAGAATGCATGTGTAGTGAAACATTGAATGGTGTATGTAAATGCAATTAGGTATTGCAGATCATATGTCTATGATGATGTATATATGGTATATATGTATATATACTATATATATGTATATATGATGTACATGTACATATGATATATTTGTATAAATGATGTATGTGTATGTTTGCATGGGTTTTAGTTCGTGAGCAAGTTCTAAAAGATGAATAAATAGTCTTGGATGCGAGAATTGATCAAGTCTGAGAGCGGAAGAATTTTGTAATCTTGTAATTATATTACAATTAAAAATAAAATATAAAATAAAATTATATAATTTGTTAACACCTTCAGCTTAAGCTGAATAAGGTGTTAACCGGAACTGAATATCTTTTGCCAACTATTCTATGTAGAAATAATGTTCCAACTGCAGAAAAAAGGACATTCGTTTCTTTTATATATTGTACTTTCTTCGAGACTTTTTTCAATTATATATGCCAGTGAAACAGTATTTTATCATTGTTTCTAGTTTGAAAAGGAATGAATACACAATTTCGTTCAGTTGAACATGGGGAGAAGTTTAAGCGCATGAAAGAAGTAAGTTATGAAACGGTTGAATGTTATAAGGTGGACGACGCAAGAAGTAAAAACATTCTGCAGCCTTGGGATGTATAATGCTAGTGAGGATCGGTTTAACAAGATGTGCTCTCAAGAATATTGCGCAAGAAAGGAAGACTTTTGCGAAGAAGAGGATGATGTATATAGATATTACGACTCAAGATGTTCTTGAGTCGTATAATGTATAATGAAAGTATTCAAGCATTCAAAGTATTCTGAAATAAGGTCAAGATCGAAGTCACATTAGAAATGGGACAAAAAATCGCAAGGTAGCTTTATCCTGTGCAACATCCTTCTTTTCTTTCTTTATCTTCACTTCTTCCTCATCGTCATCAATTGATGATGAGTTTGTTAATCTTTCTATATATCGCTGTTACTTTGAACAATGAAATTTCAGAAAATTTAGAATACAGTTTTCATGCGATTGTTTTTTTCCTAACAGGGAATCAGTCATCGATAATAGGATTCGCGTCATGATTAGCGTGATTTTGCGATTTGGGAAATTAGTTCCAGAAAATCAGCATCGAAAGGAAGCTCGGCACGTCAGTATAATTAATGGCCTCATCGGTTGTTTTCCCAGACAATAGGCAAATCGATCGACTTACGTTGACGATGTATACCCCAGGGAGTGTTTTTACGACCTCCTCGAGGAAGTCGTTCCACCCCAACTTGAATTCAAACGTGACATCGACGAATTGAATAAAAAACAGTCGTCTCATACCCTGAAGAATAAAACAAGCTAAGCAAGTCTTATTATGTGACTAAACATGCTAGAAATATTATTATAGAAACAATTTTTTAATGAAGAAGGGATAATTGATCTCGATCTGATAATAGAGCTTTTATAGACTCAATATAAACTCATCTCTGATACACATATATCGAAGATCAGTGAAATAACGATCTCTCGTATTTGAATTTGTAATAAATCGCGAGGGGACCTTAAACCCAAGCGACAGATCAAAAGTTCCAAAAGAAGCTTGTTCTCGAGTAAAGAAACCTTTGCACAGTCCAAAAAGGGTCTTCTTAACGACCGTATCAATTCGCATTTTCTCCCATTCACGCGCGCATTCTAATCCTCGACCCGCGGCATATGTATGGCCCCACGGGCGGCACTATAAGACTTTTGTATCGAAGAAGCGCGACATAAATCGTCCTGGTCCTCGTCATCACACAACCTAGACACACGTGGCACTGTCTATGGTTGCGGTGAATAAAAATAATACAATTTATACAATTCCATGTCCCAATTTTACGCTCCGTCCTTCATTCTTATTCTTTTCTTATTCTCTCACTTTTTCTTAGAGATTTTTTTTCGAGATCTTTAATTGAGTTGACATATCGAGACGACGCAGAATTGGCAAGTCCAGTTCTGTCGGAATAATTAAAGACTAACTTCTCTAGACTTATGTCTTTATTATTTATATTTATTCAGCTTTGAATGAATTTAAGAAAGTAAACAATTACTAATTTTCGAAAACTTTCTTGAATATCCCAAGAGAAGAGAAATTGAGTGAAAATTGAAAAGGAAGAGGGGTTTTTTAAATTTTATGTACTCCAAAAACATTACATCATTCATAGATTTTGAGATTTGAAAATTTAGATCCTTTGAGACAAACTTTTAACTCATTTACATAGAAAATTATAAATTTTATGGAACAATTCCTAATATTTAATGGGTATTTTTTAATTCAAAAAGATTTGTGAAGATTCCTTAAAAAATTGTAGACATTGTAGAAATTGTTCAAGTTCCTAAAGTTTAGGAAAGCTTCCCAAAATTTTTAGTATATTTCGCAAATTTGTTGGGAAATTCCCTGAAATGGTTCAAATACAAATTGATGAATATTTTTCCCCATCTATAAAAAAATTTATATTTTTTGTTATTCGCACGGACAAAATCAATCGAAATAAGGTTGTTTATGTTAGAAGAAAAAGAAAATAATAATTGGTTTGCAAACCTGTTTGGCTTTTAAATGACTTCAAATTGTAACAAGGAAAACAAAATAATAACGCACATGTTGATTTGCTAGTTTCTTGAAATTTTTACAAAAAACTTCCAAATCCTTCTAAATTCGTAAATTCATTAAAATCTCTTTAAATATTATTAGAAACCTCTTGAAATTCGTTAAAATTGGTGAAAATGTCTAAAAATTCTTAGAAATCCTTAAAAAATGCCACGAAATCCGTAAAAATTCTACAAAATTTGTTAAAAATATCTTGATATTCCTTAAAATTACTAGAAATCTCATAAAATACTATGAAAACCTTTAAAATTTCACGAATGTTTAATAAACCTCATTAAAAACTCTTAAATTCTTTTAAAATGCCTTAAAATCCTTTAAGATTTCATGAAATCTTTAAAAATCCACAAAATCTTTTAAAAAAATCAGAAAAACTTCTTGAAGTCCCTAAAAATTTGACAATAACTTTCAAAATTCCTTTAAATTTTGCGAAATCTTTTAAGCCATAAAAATCGTTTGAAATCCGTCAATAAATTACCCGACAAAAATTAAAATCCTTCAAAATCCATATACAGTATTTGAAAAATTATAAAAATCTCTTGAAATTCGTAGAAATTTTTGGAAATTCCTTAAAATTATACGATACATAATATTCCCTTTATATCATTTAAAATTCATTAAATATATTAGAAATCTCATCAAATTCCATGCAAATTCCATCCTTTAAAATTCAACAAAACACAAAATCTTTTATGAATCATAAAAATCCCTTAAATTATCTTTAAATCATTTAAAAATCGTCAAAATTCTTTAGGATACGTTAAAATCTTTGAAAATTTCTTGAAATTCCACGAAAATTTTTTAAATTCCTCAAAACCCTCAAAACTGTTTGAAATTTCTTATAAAATTTCACACAAAACCTTCCAAATCCCTTAGAATTCTACAAAAGTATTTAGAAATTCTAGACTTCTTTTGAATTTAGTGAAAATTACTTAAAAATCGTAAAAATCCCTTAAAATTCGTATAGAAACCCTTTTAAATTCCTTTCTAAAAAATGGTGTCACAAAATATCTTGAAATACTTGGATTTGTAAGAAGGAATACAAAATAGTCGCGTGCTTAGCACGATATTATGTAAATTCCTGAGAGGAGTTTGAATTTCACCCCTTAGTTATTAAAAAATAGGAATTAAGCAATTTGAAGAAAAGAGATGCGTGAAATATGATATTGAATAGTTTAAGTGGGTACGCACTCGACTTTATTATTATCTGACCACCCCGTGCAGACTCCAGAAAATGCTTTGCGGACTTCCGCGCGGGCGAATTCGTATGCCGAGTACAGAACACCTTGTATGGAGGGTAGGGTCGTTCAAGAATGCTGAGGAGGAAAAGAGGAAAGAGACGAGTGAACCGAGAGACAGGCTGGGATCGAATCTGCATGCCAAACCCATTTCCTATACGACGTGGCCAAACGGGCTTCTACTTCTTCTCTACTTTTCTCTTCCACTTTTTCTTCTTTTTCCTCTTGGAAGACCAAAACGGGAAGGGTGAGGCATTCCATCGAACATAGTAATACAAACAGCCTCTGAAGTTCCTTCTTCCACTCTTTTGACAACCTCAGAGTACATTTTACGATTAAATTTTCACCGTTTCAGTGGCGTTTCACAAATTTGTATGATTTCAAAGTTCTAGAATCTTTTAGCACCTTTTAAAGCGGAAACAAAATGTAAATACTGTAAATATTATACTTAAAGTGAAAATTATGTGTAGGCTGCTTTGATCTGGGCTTTGATATTACTTCCGGTATCTTTTTGGGATACCTGCAGTATATAATATGAGAGATTTCCGTGAAACATGATTCATGAACACTTTCATTTCACACCATAGCCTCCCTTATGCCTGCCTTCCTTTCTTCCTTCCGTTTACCGAGGAATATACCACCGAGCTTGATGTATGGCATTATAAACGGTAGATTTACATATTTTCTAGATTTAAATAGCATTACGGGTACTGTGTTGAAAACTGGCACGCGGCTCCTTTAAAGCCGGGGAGATTAAACAAAAGCAATTATCGTACCCGCGACTTTCACGCCACCTTTTCTCCATTCTCTTTTTTACCTTCTCTGATTTGTACGGCTTCCGACCTTTACCCTTTTTACTTTGTTTGAACTTTTTCCGTTAATTAATTGCAGTAGGTGAAAAGCTACTTTTTTCACTCTGAGTCAAAGAAAAGACGTTTATGAACTGTATTTATAATTTTTGTAATTTTATTCACAGGAATATGTGAATAAAAGGAATATGTGTTATTACTAAATATTGAGGTACAATTTTACAGTTCATCTTGAATGATGAAATGGTAATGGTATTTGGTATATAGGTGTTTTCTCTTTTCTTCAACTTTCAGAAACTGAAACTGTATAAAGTGCACGTGGGGAAATAAAATGACGATAAATTATACAAAGAAGTGTATTATAACGTCTTTGGAAGAATGGGGAGTATGGTTTTGATTTTATGGATCATTTACACGCTGTGATCCTAGAATGCATCTGGATCTCGCTCAATCAACTCACCATTCGTCCTTTCACTTCTCCCTTTCGCGTGGCACAATTTGCCCTGACGATCAATCACATTATGCACCGGACCACTTGCATGTCATATATGCGACACACGTATGATTCTCACGGAATGGACAGGTAGCAGACCATAAATTCTGCCACATGCAATTTACATTAGAAAAGAATTTAAGAGCTTCTACATTTCCTATAAAAATTCGTTTCTTACATTCTTTTTCAGCTCAATTCAGAATTATTCTGAATTTTACCGAGACATGTTTATCTGTTTTTTTTTTTTTCAATTTATTCTTCTCGAGATAAATAAATTTAATGAATCAAGTTAATAACTTTCTTTCTAACGTTAGAAAGTTATTTTTATTTTAATTATTAAGGTAGAAGTTAGGAAGTTAAAGTTATATTAATAACATTTCTGACGAAAATAAGATTTTCACATCAATCAATTCGCAACTCTGTAAAACTGAATCAGTCAAATTCCACTGATTTTCAGTGACTTTTCACTGATTTCCAGTAGATTTTTCACTAATTAAAATCGTGTGAAAAGAGTCACTGCAAATCAGTGGAATTTGACTGGTAATCAGTTAAATTTCACTGATTCAAATTTAGAGAGAAAAGAAAAGTGTATTCACCATGGAATTTTATGAGATTTCTAATAATTTTATGAAGAGATTTCAAAAACTATTTACGATTTTTAAAAGAATTCGTAGAATTTAAAATGATTTCATGAAATTTGATAAGATTTCTAATGATTTTAAGGGATTTAAAATTTTAAGGAATTCCAAAAGGTTTCTATTAATTATAAGAGATTTTATCAAATTTTATGGAATTTGTAAGGCTTTTTTATCATTTTAATTCTTAAGAACTGATAATTCCTGATTATCTGATAATTACGACATTTCGGAAAACATTTAATGACATTTCTTAAGTATATTCTGAAGCCCAAAAGTCAACTTATCTAAATTAGCCTTCTTTGCGATGTCTTTTGAAGGGAATTTTCATCGCTGAAGAGGGTATCTTAATGAATTAATTTAAGATCTTTTCCACGTAATGCTTTACTATGACGTAATAAATTTTCATGAAAGTAGATTGATTCATTTAACGAAGTAGTTCTCAGAATATTCGCTGAATGGTTGCCTTTGAAGGGTAGTTTTGCATAAAATGTAAGATGAAAAGTTTCTCAACGGCATGATTAAGACACCTCTCATAGAGTTTTCCGAGCAAGACTTTGCGTCACTTACTTATTAAGTTTGTCATTGCGAATGTTTTGCTCTTTCCTCGGCTCTTAAGAGCGTCGTACCGTATCTCCACTTCTCAGTCCCTTCACAACCAACCTTCATTTATTGCTACTTGACAAATAATTACCAACTGAGCGGTGCTTTTCTCCCGTCGTTAGAGCAACAAGCGCATCTTGTATCGAGCATTCAGAGGTTTCAATTGAGAGAAAAGTCATTGAGGCACAGTTTAATTGAATCAGAGACGCGAATATATTTTTCAAATAGCTCATTCACTGCTGCATTTCTTGTAATAATCGACGAATTATAAATCTTTAGAAGGGAAGACATTTTTTATTTTAATTCTCTCTATTAATATCCTGTATTCAATCATTCAAAATGAATCGAAATGAATAGAAATTAATAAAATGAATATTTTTTGAATTATAAATATCAGCTCTCATACACACTACTTATTTATTTCTAGATGATATTTTTCATCTATTTATTATAGAAAATTTGTTTAACTCGAATATTAAGTCGAAGCAGAAACACAAATTCAATTCTGGTTTCTTCTTTCGAATGATGTGGTAAATAATAATTAACCGTCGTCTCCGCCCCTTCCTTTTAAGATTCTTGTATTCTCGATGCGCGACAAAGTAAAAAATTAATCGTGAAATTTAAATGCAGCAACCACAGTCGCATGCGTCGTTCTCTAATTTCGATAAAACTTATGGGCCATTTCGGTTGGCATCGCAAAGACCGCAAAAAAGTCATATAATACACCGGGTGCAACTATAACAGTGGTAAACCTGCCATCCCGAAACTCGTTAGGGTTATTCCTGGATTCGAGATCGAAATTATTTTAATTCAGGCTCCCGAAATCTCGAAACTCTTGGCTAATGTTAAATTTGCAATATACTTTTATTAAATCTTACGGTGGTCCAAAAAATAGGAAAATAGGGACTTTCTATTATTTCTCAAAATTTTATTGCCCTATTATAATTACTATAGATATATTACCGTGTAAAAATTTTGTTGCAATTTTTCTCTTGATTAAAATTTCTGAACTCTGATGATAAATGCATGTTTAGAAATGACAAAAAACACATTTATTAAAGGTCCTTTATATGTAATGCTACCGAGCGCTCAAATCCAAATTTGTATTTAGATTTAAATCTCAGAAGTGTGGTATTATGGGAGATTCATGGTAAATATATACAAGCACACAATAATTCCCGTATATACAAAATACAATGTTCTTTAATTCTGTGTCCTCGGCATCCCATAAATCGCCGAAAATTCTCACCGCGTTCCGAGTTACATACCAGCAGAGAGCGCCATGGTTCCCCATGGCAGCAGAGGGTGTAAATTACCAGCTTATTCCTGCGGACAGTGCCCGGATAAATAAAAATATTTATACTGAAACCGCGTGCACATGGACACTAAATTAAACTCGTTTTGCCTCTCTTCGGGTTGTGAACTGGGCGGTTATCGAAATGGCAAGAGGCGTATTTCTGATACAGGTTCTGACATTAATTTTAACTGAAAATGCTAAGGGTGCATTTGACGCTAATTGCTTTCTTTTCAATGACGCAGGACGATATATATAAAGAAAATATCTGACTCGTAAAATTTTCAGAATGTTATATGAAATTTGAGGATTGAAATTAGTTTTAAACAATGGGGTTGACGACCCGTGAAATCAGGTGAGCATTTGCTGTAAATTAATTAAGAATAATTGGAGATACTTTTAAATATTCTTGAAAAATCTCTTGGAATTTTTTAGAATTAGTACAATTATTCTTTTCTTTAGTTACTTTTAAAATCTTGAACATTTTTTAGAATTAGCTAAGACTCTTAAAAATCACTTGAAATCATTTATAATACTTTGAAAATCTATAAAAATTACTTGAAAACACTTTAAATCTTTTGAAACTCCTCAAAGTTTTTTATAAATCACTATTCAGAAGAATTCAATGACTTTAAGATATTTCAAGTGACTTCAGGAGAATTTAGATGATTAATTCAGTGAAATCTCTCCAAATCAGTAAATTCAGATGAATTAATTTCAATTTTCTTCAATATATTATGTATAATATATTATATATAAAGTCACATGAATTCACATAAATAAAATGAATTCACAAGTGAATTCTTCTGAAGTCAATAAAATATCTTGAAATATCTTTAAGTCAGAATTAGGTATACAACGGATCGGTTGAATTGTCAGCCCCTCGTTCCTAAATTTCATAAATAGCCACTGAATCGACTGCAGGCCGAATAAAAAATCGCTGCCCTTCAATATTGATTAAAGTTTTTCCATTCAAGAATCTACACATTTTTTTTCAAAGCTTTCTCAAGCTCCCAAAAGCTACTCACAGACGCGTGTCATTTGAGACAGGTTTCCAGTTCAAGCCTGCTGTGCGCTACGCACTTGGGACAAAACGTGCCCCAGTTGTCAACCTCGAATCTCGCAACTGGCTTCAATAATATCAAGAAAATACCTGCACTCCAGTAGCGTATCAACGACTCCAACTATTGCAAAAATTAAATACAAATAAATTATATTCCTGAAAGATTTTAAAAAGATTTTACATTTTATTTTTGATGAATATATATATATATATATATATATATATATTAACTTTCAAGTAAACAGCCAAAAGTTTCGTCTCTTCAAAACTATAATATTAAATATTATATAAACATATAAATATTTACTAAATCTAGAACTGAAATTACACAGAAAAAACAAGGACTGAAAGTGTTTACAGGTGAAATCAGTTTTTAGGCTGAATTTCAGTCTTAAGTCAATTTTTAGTCTTGTTTTAAAAAAAAACTGATTTCAGCTGTAAACACTTTCAGTCCTTGTTTTTTCTGTGTAATAAACAATCCATTTGAAATGTAGATAAATTATTTTCTTCATAAAAGTCTACAATAAGGAATACTTTATGTTTAATTGAATTTAAAACTCGAAAATAAAGAGCACCCATAAATACGCTACTGCTGCTCACTTTTTGTCGCGACCTTTTTTTCAGAGAGATATTTCAACAATGATTCGGGACTCGGTTCAATGACGTTGGGTCTCAGGCACCAAATCGATCGATTGATTCTTTTTTTTTATATTGTGTCCTGGCATTCCGTACTCTACTGCATTATAGACATTATTGAATTCATCGACGGGGGTCGGAAGGGGTTTTCCAGGGCGCATGAGAACCCATTAACCCTTTCATGAAACCGAAAAGTTACCGACCGGAGAAATCGTTTGTTACTTTCAAATGCGTTGATTTGATTTAAATCTTAAATGCTAGTCGTGCTAAAAAAATATCATAAGCCCATTAGAAAGTTCCCTGACTATTGTATCGTCGACGCGAATAAAATAGAATAAAATCTAACGAAAGCGAGTTTTCTTACAATTAACTAACTTATAATTTCATATCAAGAAGGTAATTAATTCGACATTGAATTCAATCACGTGTAAATTAATATTTTCAATATTTTCATCAATATTTTTACTAGATTTTAGATCTGGGAATTAAGTATATTTATATATATTTCCATGATATGCTAAAATACAGAAATAGAGTCTATAACCGGTGCAAGGAGAATTCGAGCCAGTTATATACGAATGGATAAAATTTGCGTCACCTACCCTTTTGTGGAAAGGGTAGATTGGTCTACGCTCGAAGGGTTACGAAGCTCGTTGTATTCATTAATCAGAAAAGCCCTTTCTATCCATTACTACCATAGAGATATTGATTGCTTCAATCAGTACCTACACTTCATTCTTTTCACTGTATGTACATATAGTATATATATACAAAATAAAAATTTGTTTCCACGCATAATATTTATTCAGCCCGTATAAAAAAGCGTAGGTTAAATATAGTCCAAATATCTCTATGTAATTAAAGTATCTCAATCCTAGAATTAACTTTCCCAAGCAACAGATTTTCTTATAATTATTCATTTAAATGAACCAAATAAATTTTCAATGAGAAAATACTTTCCAAAGAATTAAAAATCAAAGAGAAATTGCGCCGATCAGAAACCGCTTTGGGAAACAGTAGTTGCTAAAGATCAAAGGTTTCGAATCGCTAAAATGCAATCCTGAAGGTATAACTTGTAAATAACTCGCAGTAAAGGAAAAACGACATTTTTTTTTATATTGTCATGAATTATAAGTACGTTTGCTTTTAGGGAGCAGTTGAAAAGTTCTGGCAACTAATTACCATTAGTAAACTGTGAACTGTGAGGTACGCTTGCAGTCTTTAGCCTGCATTTTCCGCTAAGATCAATTAAGTCGAAGTGGGTAATTACTAGCAATCCGTAACGCCGCGGAGCGCAAGAAACATGAGTCACGCGTGGAATAACATCGACATGACCGCAACGATCGATTAAGCTGGTTAATTAATTAACAACTCACGCTAGACTGCATTTCTGATGCTCACGTGCTAAAAACATGATTAAACTAAAAGACAGAACACAGCTGCGCAGTAATCTTTACTTTAGCTTTAATCACATGCTACTTTCTCAAACGTCAATTGATGCGTACTTTATTTATTTTTTTCAGAGAATGTATTATTTTATTAAAAGTTATGAGCTGAATTCAGAGTCGTTAATCTATTAATTAATCGAAGATTGAAGAAGATTTCCGCTCGGGTTTCCGAGTATTTAGAAAATAATTTTTGAATGACTATAATAAGGTTCCCAAGGTAAGAAAAGTTCATTAATGGTTTTTGTTACGGCTGCACATCGAATTCGCCTTTCTAGTTGAGGGTTCGCGTTCGTCGAACAAATTAGAGAATTTTATTGAACATTATTTCTTCGGAGTGTGTATTATCTCGCTGCTGATTCGCCATCGCGGCAATATAATGGAAGAGGCGTCTTCTTCAGAGCCAATCGTGACTTTGCATTACAATTGTTCCATGTTCGATCGCTACGCTCCCAGGTGGCCGCCGACAAACGATACCAAGGAACTTCTTAGGTTCCCAATTCTTTTTTCTGTCTCGAGCGAAGGCTAAAGCTACCGCTCTTGCAAAGAAAGTTCAAGTATTTCGATGAAAACTAATTTACACTTCGCAGATCCTTCAGATTTCAATAGAACTTGCAAGTTTCGTGGAGAACCACGCACATCAATATCTTTAATCAAAAGTTCACCATTTTGTCAGGGATTGTAGGTATAATACTTCAGATTTCAGAAAAGATGATTAATACTGTTTCAAATTGAATCAGTGGAAGTTGACTGATTTTAAGGGATTTTTTTTATAGATTTCATTCAGTAAACAAGAAAAATCCACTGAGAATCAGGGAAAAATCATTGCAGTTTTCAGTAATCGTATGATTAAAATCATGAGAAAAGATTTAATCAGAATTGGTGGAATTTGATTGAGAATCAGTGGAATTTCACTGATATTTTACTGATTCAAGTTTAAGGAGTGTATTATTCAATTTTTGTTAATATTATTGAATATTTGGGAAACAAATTTTTTTGTTTATTTTACCTGTAATTACATGATTTATGAATTTTAAAGATGTTTGAAACAGGATAATTAAAAAAGCGGAATGGTTGATAAAGTACCTTTTAATCAAGAAAATTTGAATTCACAAAGAACAGAAAATGTTGCTATGATAAAAATCGAAATGTGTTTGGATAATCCACGAAATAATTAATTTTAACAACAATTAAACCGCTGCACAATGAAAAAACAATTAACATCTATAGGAATAGTTATTGCAATAGAAATATTTATATATCCCTATGAAAATTAACCATTTCAACCTCGATTTCAGCGCCCAAAATGAATGTTCCTATAGAATGTCCTTTTTCAAGGTCAAATTCTGAATTTTAATCATCAACAGTTTAATCATCAGCAATTCGTGACATTTAAAAAGTCACTAGTGAAAGGACTCAGGGAATGGTGTAAATTTAGCTCTCATTGAGCAAAAAAACGCAAAGAGAAGCGAAAAATTACATAATCGAACCCCATCAGACATCTGACGAATCTTCCGCCCTATATATATACTTTTGGATAAAAATTTGACACCTTGAAAAGTCTGTGAAGAAATAATAAAAAGTATATTGCAATTAGATTGTAATGATTCGCAGTAGAATGAATTTGCAAGGATATAGAGCGATTTGATTAGGATTAGGGACGGATATCATGATTGTGTACCCCGTGAGAATAATGGGCGGAAACGTGTTTGGTCGCAATCGTGTGAGGTATCGTTGAATTACCGAATTTGATTACGGCTTCTGAAGATGCCGAGGATATGGTGGTTGCTGAACGAGTGACGCAGCAACAAGCATTGTCGATCGTTTAATAACTCTCAGTGGGTGTCTACGGCAGGCCACCGGTGTTCGGTCACCTTTATTCTCCGTCCACCTCCTCCGGAATTCCAACTGTTTCACTTTCGGCTCGAGGATTCTTCTTGAATAGAGAACCCAAGTACAGCGGGAGATCAAAATCATAGGGGGAGAATTCCAAAAAGAAAAAGGACTAATTCATTAGATCGCAGGATGAAAGAAAAATTTATCCGGAAATAAATATATATATATGTTTCATTAAACGCAACTGATTCATTCATTTCATATTTCAGTTATGTGAATTCTCATTATATAGGAAAATACACATCATGATTTTTTACGCATTTACGTTCTTTTTCAATATTATATAATTTATTATATTTTATTTCTCTCAGCTCTTAAAATCTATGTTAAACTTCGTGAAAAACTCCAAAAATTCCAAGAAACCTTTCAAGAAATGTCAGATCGCTTAAAATTCATGAAAATCACTTAAAATTTTCAGAAACTTCTTAAGATTCTTTTAAATTCAATGATAACAATTCAAATCCCTTTTATATCCTTTAACATATATTAAAAGTATTAGAAATAACTTCAAATTTCATGAAATTCTTTAAAATGCTCACAAAATTATTTAAATATCAGAAAAATCCCTCGAAATCACTTAAAATTATTAGAAATCTCATAAAACTCCTTAAAATTTCAGGGTAATATTTCAAATTCCTTAAAACCTCATAAAACTCTTACAAAGATTTTAAAGTCCCCTAAAATTTCACGAAATATCCTAAAATCCCATGCAATTCTATTAAGTTTTATAAAATATCTTAGTTTTAATATCCTAAAAATATTTTGAATTTCGTAACAATCACTTTAAAATCGTTAAAAATGCACATAGAAACCTTCACAATCATTAATCTCTTCAAATCCATGTTAAAATTAGTGAAAATCTCTCAAAATTTCTAGCAACCTCTGGAAATTTTTCAACTCTTAAAATCTCTTAAAATCATTAACGATTTCATATCAAATTCCATGAATTCCTTAAAAATATTATAAAATCTTTTATAAATTAGAAATATTTTTTGAAAACCCTTAAAATTTGATGAAAACCTTCGAAAATTTTAAAAGTCATAAAAGTACCTTGAAGTCCAATTGAAATCTAATCAAAGTCGTGAAAAATTCCCAGAAACTTCTTGAAATTCCTGAAAATTCTACGATAACATTTAAAATTCCATTATCTCTCTTGAAATCTTTAAAAATTTCATAAAGTTCCCATAAAATTCCTAGATTTCTAAACTCGTGACAAAATGATGATTAATGAAACCAAATTCAAAATTCTAATTCAATTCACGCGGAATTTACAATTCGGCAAGTATCGATTGTCGAAAATCACTATCGATATTTACACGACGAATCAGGAGTGTGGAATAGGCGTTACGACATTTCGACTTCGACTAAATCATCTTTTTAGAATAGATACAATAATAATTTGATATACGTTTGTTAATGTTGATTAGTTTATAAAATTTTGTCTTTTTTTGGTTTTCTCACAATCGGATGTATGTTCGGCCGATTTGAGAGGCTGGGACTAATTGGTACACTCTGGTCCTGGCGAACCTTCCGGTGCTCTCGAAAAAGAGCGTCCCGAGTGGCACTCGAAGACAGGATCATGAAGGGTGGAACTGAACTTTGATTTGAGAGGGTTACAGTTATCAAAATCATATTTACCATTTTGCCAATAATAGCTTTACTTATTGTACCCGTTAATGAAGAAAAAAAAACATGAAAAATTGTTTCTTGAAAAGGAATCGTGTGGAAATAATGGGGTTCTAGTTGTCCCTAGTTTTAGGGTAATTCTTATTTAGAAAACTGGTCAATAACACATCAAGGTTAAAAATTCTGGGTTAATTATTTGCAATATTTGACTAGTTAATTATGTCGCAAATAATTTCTCGACATCTCGAAGTCTGATGCCAAATTCTCTCTTCATCTAACGGTTCAAAAAAAATTTCGTCAAATTACTTACATTTCCACAAAATATCGCTACATCCTTTAAAATTACTTTATAATCACATAAAATGGTCATGACATCCCTTAAAATTCCTGAAAATCCTATGAAATCTGAAAAAATTCCTTTGAATTTCGTGAAATCATTTAATTCTCCTAAATTATTTAAATTCACATCAAAATTTTATCTAGTTTAAGTGATCTTAAAGAACTTTTAAAGAATTACAAAAAGATTCGGATGAGTTTCAAGATTTTAAAGTATTTAACGATTTTTGAGAAGCATTTCAAGGGATTTTAAATGATATTAAAGAATTTCAAAGGATTTTATAATAATTCCAAAAATGTAATGATTTTGAAAAACTTATGATTTAAAAATTGCAAAACATCTCAAAGGATTTCACGTGATTTTAGAGAGTTTAAGGAATTTTTAAGGAATTTCAAATAAAATTCAAAATTATTTCAAGACACAATTATTTTAAAACATTTGTAAATATTTCAATTTTATTCATTTTTTTTCAAGAAATTTCAAAAATATCTATGCATGTTTCAAGGATATCAAGAGAATTCAAGTGACTTTAATAAATTCGAAAAATTTTAAAAATCAAGATTTTGAATTTGTAAACATCAAAAATGTTTTTAAATTTCTTAAAATCTGTACATTCTCTTGAAATCTGTTAAAATTTGTTGACATCTCTTGACACTTTGTGAAATCTTTCGAAATCCTTTGAGATCATTAAAAAACTCTTGGAATCATTTGAAATCTCTTTAAATTAGTTATTAAAAAATTATTAAGAATTAAAAATTATCAAAAATTAAAAGTAATTTTAAGACGTATTTAACGATAGGTTATGAAATTTTATGGAATATGAAGGAATAATCAAGTGATTTTACGAAATTTCAAGGAATATTTCACGAGATTTTGAAAGAGTTAAAGGAATATCAAGATATTTCATATTAAGTAATTAATTGATAAAATTATAAGGACCTTTCAAAGATTTTAGGTACTGTATGGGATATTAAATAATTTTTAAAACTTTTAAGGAATTTCATGACATTTTAAATATAGTTGTAAGATATTTTACGATATTTTATGGGACTTAAGGGATTTCAAAACATTCTAAGAGATTTCATTGGACTGTCAGGAATTTAGCGTATTTCATGACATTTGATCGGATGTATGTAATTTTAAAAGATTTTACCATATTTTGTGGAATTTTAAGTAATTTTAAGGAGTTTTACGATATTTTACAAAAATCTCTTGAAATCTGTTAAAATTTGTTGAAATCCCTTCACACCTTGTGAGATCTTTGGAAATACTTTAAAATCATTAAAAAAAACTTTTGAAATCTCTTTAAACTAGTTATTAAAAATTATCAAGAATTAAAAATTATAAAAAATTATAAAAATATTTTTATTCAAAATATCTGATCCCTCATCAGAATCCCATTTTAAATACGGCTAAAAGGGACAGTAGTGTGTAATATGGAACAATTTCGAATAAAATTTCAGCTTTAAAACCTTGTCGTATAAAATCCGAAATATTATCTAATATTTGTATCATCCTTTTAAGACGTCAAAAGTAAAAGTAAATCGATTTGGACGGGCATCAGCAGTGAATCTGCAAAATCGCGTCGACCTGGTATTCAGGCTACCGTCGTTTGTCATCCGCTTCGCTCTTACGGCTATTCGTATTTTCAGGGCACAACGAAAACAGCCGGCATTGTCGCGTTGTACAAAAGCTACAAAGAAAATGTGTGAATCAGCAGTAATGGAGATAATGCAAAACTCTGGCCAAGGGAAAAAGAAAGCTCGCGTGCGGGGCAAACCCCTCCTTGCAAGGATATCGATGTTCAATCGTTAATTCAAGCTCCTTAAAATTTAATCTCTATTCATCTTGTCATATGTAAGAATTTCGTAATTATAAGAATCTTTTCAATTATGTCAAAAGGAAAAAATAAAGGAGACATTAAAATATCTGTAAATAAATAAAAACGTTCAGTCTCCTTTATTCCAGTTACTTGATGAATATAAGACACGCCAATTGATGTTTTTTAAAATAATATCTTAAAGACATTTAAGATTCAGTGACATATATATATATATATATATATTATAGCAAAACTAAAATATGGGTCCAAGAAAATTATTAAAAGAATGTCAGGTGCTATTTGTGTGCTATAGAGTGGATATAGGATGTATGATTGTGTATGCAGCTTTGAAAGCTTTGTCGGTGTATCAAGATTAGCGAAGGATCGAAAGAGGTTTCGTTATTGTGTTGGGCAGACTGCTCTAAGTCCTGGGGTTGTGTAGGCCGCAAATTGAATAAAATAACGATCCAACACAGTACACCATATACCACGAGCGTTATCTCGATGTCACAGATTGGGGCGGCCTATTCCACCTCTTTCCTCTCTTGATCTTATCACTTTATCCAAATACATACTAGATCCACCCACGCGTTTCCAATTCAAGCCAAAATCACAATTTCAGAGATTCTTTCCATTTTTTGTTATTTTTCCCCCATATGACGACCTGGATGACAACAGCATTCTTACATTCTAAATATATTAATATACATAAACATAATCTGAGCCTCTGGTAATTATCAAGGTAATTATGATGCTGTAATATTAGCATTTCAATTTAAGAGAGAAGAATAAGGTCTGGCGAAATTTATATTGCTCGGGTCGAATATATATATATATAGCTCATTGCGAAAGACGTCAGACTGCTCGATTATGTAATAATAATAATCGTTAGGTCGTCTATAAAAATAAACTTTTCAAGTGATCAAACTTATCCCCTGTAAGACTTCGAGGGTTAAACTCTTTGCAGCTTGTTCCTCCCTTCCTCGTTAAACTTCCCACGTGTCATTCTTCCGGCGACATTTTTTCCTATCGTGGGTATCATGACTTGGACATTTTGGGAAATGTTCTTTCATACTTTTGGAAAGTTTACTTAACGACTTGTTGAGAATGTTTAATTTCTTTTAAATCTTTAATTTAATTAGGATTGAAATAAATATACCCATCAGCTAGAAATAAAAAAATATCGAAAATATCGAATATATTGTTGTCGAAAACCTGATTGGTGTGGAAATTGCGCGAATTTTGTGAATATAACGAATTTCATGGTATTTTAAGGAATTTTATGGAATTTAAAGGAATTTGGCAAGATTTAATTAAATTTTTAGAAATTTTTAAGTATTTAACAAAATTTTTATGTAGATTTAAATAATTTAGAAGAATCAAGTGATTTTACGAAATTTAAAGGAATTTTGCGAGATTTCATGGGAGTTTCAGGAATTTAAAGGGATTTTAAAGTATATTAAAGAATTTTAAAAGATTTTATAATAATTCCAAAGAATTTCATGATTTTCAAGAGCTTAAACATAATTTAAAAAATTGCAAGAGAGCTTTTAGAGCGTTTAAGGAATTTTTAGGGAATTTTATAAAAATTCAAGATAATTTCAAGACACAATGATTTTACGAAATTTCGTGGAATATTTCACGAGATTTGAAGGAGTAAAAGGGATTTTGAGATATTTCACATTAATTAAGTAATTAAGTAATAAAATTATAAGGACCTTTGAAAGATTTTAGATATTGTATCGGATATTAAATAATTTTTAAGACTTTTAGGGAATTCAAGGGATTTTAAGGAATGTCATTGGATTGTGTCAGAAATTTTAAGCTATTTCATGACATTTCATGGGATTTGTGTAATTTTAAAAGATTTGACCATATTTTGTGGGATTTTAAGTAATTTAAAGAAATTTTACGATATTTTATGAATATTCAGTGATTTTAAGAACTTAAACTAGAATTCAAGGGATTTTACGAAATTTCAGTTGATTTCTAGACATTTTAAGAGTTTTAATGAACCTTTATGGTATTTTAAGTAATTTTAAGTAATTTTGAGAAATATCAAGAAATATCAATTCATTTTACGAAATTTAAAGGAATTCAAACAGATTTTGAAGGTTGTTAAAGAGATTTTAAGAAATGTTGTCAAATTTATAGAGATTTGTGAAATTAGAAGAGGAATAACAAGTTTCTATATTTTAAAAATGATAAATCCTCAATTATTTTCTGTACTTTCGAAATTCCTGAAAACTGAAACCTGAAGTTTTAAATATTATTTTAGAAACTTAAGGGATTTCAAAGGATTTTACGAGATTTCATTAGATTATCAGGAATTTTAAGTTATTTCATAACATATATTATGGAATTTTAAGGAATTTTACTATATTTTATAGGATATTAAGTAATTTTAAGGACTTTGACGGGGTTCAAGGGATTTTACAGAATTTCAGTTGATTTTCAGAAACTTTAATAGTTTTAGTGAGACTTTATGGTATTTTAAGAAATTTTACGAAATTTAAACAGATTTTAAAAAATGTTGTCAAATTTATAGAAATTCGTGAAATTAAAAGACAAATTACAAGTTTCTATATTTCAAAAATGATAAATCCTCAATTATTTTCTATACTTTTGAAATTCCTGAAAACTGAAACCTGAAATTTCAAAATCCTCTAATTGAAAATTATTTAGAATCCTCTGAATCTCTTTAACAAATTTTATACAAAAATGAGAAATTAATTACGCTCAAAGCGATTTATAGATTATAAATTCCTTCTGTATATCTAAAATTTGAAATGAACGTTTATTTAAAAAATTTGAAATAAAATTTGAAATAAACTACAGTTTATTTCAAATTATAGATACACCGTAAATATCTTGTACATCTAAAATTAGTTGTCAGTTCGTCGGTATTATTATTTTCCGAACTGTAGGGGAAGAAGAATGTTCTTTAAGTGGAAGGCAAAATTGACAATCCATTGACATGAGGGCGATAGGAATGATGATGGGACATACATCCGACAGCGATATCGAGCGTCTCCTTTTATCCAATGACAACCGATCTGATCAGTCAGTATACCCAATGTAGTGCGCACTATGGTAACTATATATATATATATATATATATATATATATGTATCTCGTTTAAATTAACCCGGTCCTTCTATCAGCTGGTCACGTGCCCACTCCCCTTACTCCCTTGATCGATCCCCACCCCTTTACCCTCTTAATCCCTGTCGCACTCCTTAAAGGATGAATCACTAGGGAGTGACATTAGCCTACCAGAAAGTCAAGGATTTTTGTCAACAAACTTGATTCATTCAGGATTCTAAATCAAGGACTCAATGTCACTAATTCTGAATTAGAGAGACGTTACTAATACAGATTCAAACTACAGATTCGACTAGATTCGACTACCATTACATAAGTTTATGAGGAATTTAGGATTTTGGATGAAATATGTTTATATGTGTAAATTAATAAATATAATACACACTTTTTAAAATGCATGAGATATCAGAGGAATTTAGAGAGGAAAGAAGAGAGAGAGTCGGTCCTTGGACTCAGGAATGCAGCAGCACAATACAGCTGGTCCTGAACCAACACCTTCTTCAGTATTAATATAACATATGTGATATGTGGAACTGTTCTTGTATGATTTCTACGAGATTCAAATTACTTCTTTAAGTTTAGAATTTTATTCGAGTAATATTATTATCATTGCTTTCGAAGGACTCAATCAATTCTATAATAATCAGAAATGGCGAATTTTCACAAAATCTACATAATTTTCTACGTCCATTTCTATATTTTACAGTTATTCTTATCCTATCGAATAAACACTGGCATATGTAGGTAATTATAATAAAAATATTTTACCATTAGAAGGCTTCTACAATTTTACCATAAAATCATAATAAGCGAGCTGTATAATAAGCCAGCAACAATTCATCAGAGAGCAATATAAGCATTAGTCTATGAATATATTAATTTCAGAATGCTAATGTTAGAATTCAAGATTCTTTCATTTGCATTTTAGTCATTATAATATTTCATCAAAATCCGAGAACTTCTGAATTTTGGATTATCTGTGACACAAGCTCTGATATACATGAAAATTAATAATATAATGACAAATTCGGAAAGCTCATTAGAAATATTATATAATTATATAATTATACCTTTTATTCAATCGACCCTGGACATGAATTTCCTGATGCAATTGTTGCTTCTAAGATAATATATTTCCAAGGGATGTTTGAGATATCACAGGTGTGATGTTTATAGAGACCTGTAATAATAATGATTGCACCTTGATGCGATAACGCGTCTCCTGAATTGTTATAGAAGGCAAGAAATGAGAGTTTGCCTCGAGGTCCAGAACCCAGACCACACGAGTTATGAGTTATGGAGCTAGTTGAGAAAGGCATCCATGTATATATGAGCATCCACTGGGCAGCGGGAGGCCAAGACCAGGTGTACGGGCGTGAATGGAACCGCAGCTAATTTACATACCGAAACTGCCAGAGCCTTTGCCGGTTCGCCTCGGTAACAGAGATTCGCATTATTGTCGCTGAGATGTGGGCTAAGTACTGATATGTACTTACATACCTAGAGGCCTACCTCATATAATTGATTAATTGATAAGACTGTCTCTCTCAACCCACTCTTAATCCATAGTACAAAGAGTTGAACGAATTGTGGATAATAATTGGATTAAATCAGTGTGGAAATCTTGGGTTGGCCCCCGCAGTATAGTAAAAGGGCAAATTAAGGAGGGCCCTAGGAGGACCCAGGATGGCAAACTATGAAGAAATAACATAGTTTTGATATAATCGCCTTCCAAGGCCCCATATAGGCTGCCTAAGAAGGGCCAATAAAATGGCCCTCGGTAGGAACTAGTCAGGCCCTCTATAGAGTCAATATATGGTCTCTGTAAAAGGTCAAAGATGATCCTACGGAAGTTGCCCCCTTCTGATGTCCTAATAAGACATTTTTTCTCTTTTAAAGTCATTTTTTGAAAATAACAAAAGGGGTAGACATGGTGGGTCCTGATTTAAAAATGTCTAAGCTGGGTATAGAAATTTTGAAAGGGTTCTTGTAGGGCCCAGGCGAGTTTTCCCTTTTTCTAGTCGGGCCCCAATGTGGAAAACTATTAATTGCCCTAATACGGAAGAATAAATACTTCTATATTACATAATAAGTCTATATTAATAAATACACTATATCCTATATTAAAAAATTGGTGTTACGAAATGTCTGGAAAATCTCGTATACATTTTTGTTACAAATCTGATTGGTTTTTCAATGATTTGAAGTTGAAAGAAGAAAAACAAACTAATGGTGCAAAAAAATGTCAGGAAAACCTTCGAAATACGTTAAAATTTTTTTAAACTCCCAAAAACATCTTGAAATCCCATAAAAATCCACAAAACGATTAAAATCATAATTGTCTTGAAATCCAAGTTAAAACTCGTAAAAAGATCTTCAGAACTTAATAAACATGAAATCTTTAAGTATTTTAAGGAATTTTAAAGAATTTTAAAAAGATTTTTAAATTCTTAAGAAATTTTGATTTTTACAGTGATTTTAATGTTTCTCATGGAGTTTTAAAGGATTTCACAAGATTTTTTTATTGGGTTTTAGAAATTTTAAGGGATTCTGAAGTTTGTCGTTACATTATAAAGGATTTTAAGAAATTTGTAAGAATTTTAAGAAATTTTAAGGGATTATAAATATTTTCGTGGAATTTTAAAGGATTTTAAAAGTCTTGTAAGAATTTTCAGTAAATTGAAAAGATTCTAAGAGGTTTCTATGAATTTAAAGGGATTACAAGAGATACGTATAATAATGAAAATATTTCGTGAAATTTTTTATTTCCTTGTGGAATTTTAAAGAATTTTAAAAAGCTGGTAAGAATTTTAAGCAATTTTAATTTGTAAAGATAATTTTAAAGGATTTTAAGAGGTTTTTAGGAATTTTAAGTGATTACAAGAGATTTGAATAATATTTAAAACATTTAGTTGAATTTTAAAAGAATTGCATGAAATTTTAGAGATTTTTAAGGAAGTTTAGGTAATTCAAAGAATTTTAAGGAATTTTAAAGTTCCTCGTGGATTCGTAGACTAAAATTCAGCCCAATTAATGGCTTATTTTTATTTTAAGACTCTAGAAGGATTTCTTTAAATACTATTTTCATGATTAAATAAAGTTAGACTTAATTTCCGCCAAAAATGAAAAAAAGTCCATAAACGGACTTTGTTTTTACTGTAAAAATTCTCTTGAATTTTTGATTATCGAAAAACGTGCCAACTAGCTCACTTGACATTAAGCGAGAGAGGAAAAAGGCAGGACTGGTACAGTCTTCAAAATTGTACTCGACAGAAATCACGTGTGGGTGTATAAGAGTTAACCGACGGATTAAATGCCAATAAAGGAAAGCCATACGGTTTCAATGGGGTCGCATATTCTTCGTCTCCAAGTGGCGCTTGTAACCCTGATTCGCAGCAACCATAGAAATTTCACGAATTATAGTCGAGTGGCTGGAACGCGTGATTAGCAAATCACGCGGATTTACGATGGAGTTAGGGCATAAGAAAATTCAATGCAAAGGGGACAAATGACTTGGGTGAAGTGACAGAACAAAAATATTCGAGGTTTTTCCTTATTCCTTCTATAATCAACCTCTTATAAATCTATTCTGTTAATTCTCATTACAAAATCACTGAAGAAGTAAAATTCAGGGTTCTAAATAATTTACAGTGAAGGAACAGTATATTTTTAGTTAAAGTAGCTTCACTATAAATTATGTGACTTTACTATAAATTATGTAACTGCTCTATAAATTATGTAACTTGACTATAAATTATGTAACTGCACTATAAATTATGTAACCACTATAAATTATCTAACTTTACTATGAATTATGCAACTTCATTATGTTTCTGTAAACACAAAAAAAATAGAAAATCACTTTTTCGAAGTGTAGATAAGAAACAAAAGTAGATTTTTATCGAGAAATGAAATATTTGCCGAGTAATTATAATTGTTGGGCACGTGTTTTCGATCACACGATGGTTTAAGTCTAAAGCTTGATGCTTTATGAAACATTATGACTGGCATGTATTATAACGGGTGGGAGAGAATACCGAGCAGTCGCGAGACTGTGTTTGTCTAGCAATGTGGCTTGGTAGGGATTGACTTGTATAAACATTGGAACACCGATAGCTAACACCATCAAGCACCTGCTACTCAAAATAATGATTTTGCAAACAACCCACAGTAATAGCATATGTACTCAGCCTAAGATCCGTTGTTGATAAAATTCATGAGACCCCTCATACTTTCTGTACTGACGTAAGAACATATTTCCTCATTGCTAATCAACTGTTAGTCAAATTGTTCAATTGTTTCAATTAGTATTGAAACAATATGTTTAGTACCAGGAAGAAGAAAGCAAAGATCTACAGTTGCATGTTAAATATTCCAATATTATTACAATATTTAATATTGTTATTGTAATATCGACTAGGAGAAATCTAAATAGGTGGACTACATTAAATATTTGGGAGCAGGATGTCTGAAATCTTGAGGTCGCATTCCAAAGCCAGCGGGCATCGCAAGGTGCTAATGAAGTCGTGAGGACTTGGTTCCAGACAACGTGGACTTGGTGGATGCTGGAAATGATTTAGATTCCAACTAAACGATCTGTCTAAGCGATGACGGGCCCACATCCCGAATTCATCGCTGCTCACTCCGTATAATGGATTTAATGAGAAGGTAGCCCGAGTCTTGGCCACCTCCTACCGGATCCTTTACTGCCTCATATCTCTCCTCCACTTCCCCCAGGGGTCCTCTCTCTCTCTCTATATATATATATATATATATATATATAATTATACTATTCGCACAGCCTGCAAAACTAAGGATGTGATTAAATTTCTACCATTTTCAACAATAATTGTAACAATGCTTAAATTGTGCTGAAAAAGTGAGATTGTTATTCAGCTGTTTCTTAGTTATTCAGCTATTGTTTCTTAGCTATTCAGTTATTCAACTAGTGAATGTCAAAGTCATTTATCAGCTTGTTTGGACTAAGATCACTTGATGGTAGTCTGTACATTGTATTATATCCCAACTCTTTAGATCTCGAGAAAGAACTACCTTTTCACCAATTTTCTTTTCAACAGCAGGTCAATCATTTTCCCGAAAATGACAATGTGCGGATACAATCTCAAAATACGGCAATTGGCCCCAAAAAAAAGCCATTGTCCTGATAGATTCTTCGACGCCATTAAACTGAATGCGGGCCAAACAAAGGAGCTTACATTGTTGAAATTTGGTAGGCTCGCCTTATTCGATGCTGGGATGAATTCAAGGTGCAAAGATCGCACGTATGGGAGTAGCTCCTTCCGTCTTTGCAGCGAAAACAAAGCGTCGAATTCCATTCGTCAAAATAGATGCTATTCTGGAAAAATGTGTCAGTGTCGAAATCCGACCCTCGGTGCGGTGGCACAAAAACCTTTAAGCTTCCAAGGTGCTCTTTGTAAAAGGGAAGCAGCTGCAATTGTGAGCCATTTGGATTTTGAGGTATCCACCGTTCGCACTTCTACAGAGTTACACCTTACGTTCGCATCGGTAAACATCGTACACCCTGATGCTTTTCAAAAATGGGGGTTGCTTGGACTTGGGACGACCAACCACTGTATCTCCATTGACACCGATATTCACTTTTGTGGAGGTGCAATGAATCGTGAATGTTCGGGACCAAAGCTAACGTCCCAAATCTCATGATCTCGATTATCGTCTGTATTAGACTACTTTGGAAGGTCACCACTTTTTCTCACCAGAAAGTGTTTATTCATTTGGAACCATTGCCATTGTACAATATATTAGATTAGGCCTCATTAATTGAGAGATTAATCAGTCCCTTTTAATTGTAACTATTCACTAAAAATCGACGTGAATTCCATTTTAATTAAATTCAGACACTTGTTAAGCAATATTTTAGAACATTGCACCAATCCTAAGGTTACGGTATCTCAATATTAAAACTTTCAATTTGATTCTCTAATTATGATCGAGTGAATGAGGTATTTCAAAACGTCTTTCGTAATAATCGTTGATATTTAATGAAGATATAAAGATACGCTTCTATCTCTTGAAAAATGTTGAATGTAATCATTTCGAGAATCATTTCTATTTCACTATTCGCTGGCACTTGAAATAATTAATTAATCAAATTTTTTCAACTCACAACACAAAGTTCGGCAAACACTTGGCTCGTTAATGTCGTTTAATTTGTTACGGAACGATGTCGCACACCTCGTCAGACTGTGTCTGTCTTTCGAAGAGTTCTCTCTTGGAAAGGTAGACTCAGGATGACGTTACGAAGGGTGACTTGGTACTTTCTGCGACGCACGAAATAAATAAGTAGGTACACTCTCGTGAGCACAAATGGATGAGAGGGAAAAAAAGGCATACGCCAACACCTAACGATAATAAAGCGACCGCTCAAGAACGGTGATTATACAATTACCAACTTACGTACGTCTTTCAACTCGACAAACACAATTTTCACCGTCATTATCCTCTTGAAAGTGTCGCTTTTGTTTCTGAGCTTTGTCAAATCATTAATCCCACACTTCACTTTCATCATGTCCAAATCTAAAGACGTCGTTTGCTTTTTAATCTTTTGTTCATTTCACAGTAAGCAAAAAAAAAAAAAGGATTACGTATTCAAACTTTAATTTTATTCTTCTTTTTCAAATTATTAAAAAAAACGCTTTTTCAGGAAGGCAAATTAGTAAAGTACGAAAAATGTCCAAGGATAATTCTTATTCTTTATTATGTTATCTCCACGTACAGTACAATATTTATAGATTATTCTGTTTCGATCGGAATATGATACTCGAATAACCGGTAGTTACAATATTTATCATAACAATAGAAATACAAAGATTACGTGATGTAGGTCCTTACGCAGGAAACTAGGACCTTTTTCTGTCGACCTCTAGTAAAATTGGAGAAGAATCGAGAAAATTCTTAGTAACAAAAAAACATCAATTGAGAGTCAAATAATCATGACTGTTTCGTGAAGTAAAAAAACTGAGATCTTTCAAGTAAAATGAATAAAGGAAACTAAAAGTGAAAAATTAAAAGTAACTGATTGGCAAAGAACACAAAATTTAAAAAAAAAAAATGAAAAATTAAAATAAATATGTTGATTGTGACTTCTTCCCACTTAGATTGTCTCTAAATCGACAAAACGCGATACTTTCGAAGTCCGCACAGGAGAAATTGTACAATGCGCTGACAAATACTATATAACGTGTCCCTTTGTTTCCTCATTCAAACAAAATATTTGAATGATTTAGATAAAGATTCCTTATTTGAATCATCCAAAAAATGTTTCTTTATTGAGTATTTTTAATGGGAATGTAAATAATTCTATTGCACTCTTTGGCGTGGCACAACTACGAGCCGCGATAAGAAGATGAAAAGCGCCAGACCGAGCACGAAATCTTCGTCCTCTTCATGAAAGGACATAACAAAGAAACTAGGATAATTATTATGATCTATTTACAAATGACGCCACAACACGAACCACAGAAAAAGATTTCTTTCTCGATTCGTCCAATAAATAAAAGAAAAAGTTTACTCTGCTATGATAATATCTACTGTGTATCACTTGTGACGCTTATAACAATTTCCTAGTTTCATTTTCTTGTAACGAATTCCTCGCATAAAATTTTCAAACAAAAGAACAACAGAAAGTCTCACCACTTGATTGACTTTACCTGGAAATAATCTTATTCGAAGAAAAATGAGGATCTTTATCTGTGGTTTTTGTAGTAGGGACTCGTGTCTTCAGCGGGTAGACATTTTTGCAGATACCTTGAAAGAATCACGAGATCGATGACTACACTATTTACATAAGGACTATGTACAATTTTTTATAATACTTCAACAAAGATCACGGACTTATATCAATGGAACGACGAATTTACTTACATCGAAACCAGAAGCAACTCTCTGTTCAACAAATCCAAAGGGAAAGATTTCATTTCCTTTTTAAGAGATGAGAGTCGCTGTGGTCCAGAAAGCGGACGTTGACTGTACACAGTAAAAGTGTAATATGTCTTAGCACAAATTACTGTAGAATAGTCGTATTAGTCTCAAGTAATTAACAACATTTTCATTGCTAATGTAGGTTCACAGCCCATGTTATGCGCTTTTAAAAATGCTTTGCTCACAAAAATAAGAGCAGTTATACTAGAATCTTGTTTTAATCTTAATTTATTCAATCAAATACTTGACAATTCCGAATCTATCACAACTAGAATTAATCAATGATGAACAACAGTTTCGAAATGAAAGCTTCTGCAAGAATCAATTACGTAAGCTGAAATAATTCAAGATAAGACAAACAGCGCTCTGTTTTGCACAAGCGATTCTTCTGTAAACAATCATTGCTCGTGTGAATTATCAGAATTATTAAGACAATTAAAAGCGCTAAGACTCTTGGAGTGGACTTACATCAGCTCGAAAAGATACATCTCTTCCAAGAGAAGCTAAAAAATTCAAGACCACAAAAGCGGAAGCCCGACATTGGCTAGATGCAAGATGTACTCAGAATCGGTACATCGGATGTTCCGCAAAGAGGGATCAGAGCTACGCTCTGTCGGGTCAGAAGATGACTGTAAGAGGTCGACGGAATTCATTTCCTGGAGTCGGTGTTGTTTGGTATCCAGTGTACTGACCCATCTGAGGAGTCAGCAGTCCCCCAGCTTGAACAGGTCCAGGGTAGTAGGTTGGCAAACTATTAGCTCCAGGGCTGGCAGCTGAAGAATTCGACGTAGAACTGGCACTGGAGGAACCTTGATCAGTCCTACCATCATTCTGTTGTTTGTTGTTATCTGGAGAATCCGCTGCTGGAGATCTGCTCATGGATCCACCACCTCCTGGACTCGCATCCTCGTAAAGCTTGTTTGGCTCGTAGCTAGGTCGATTGTAGTCTGACATGTTAGGCTTTGGGTCCATGTAAAGTTTGGACTGTTCAAAGTAGGCCTTTGCAGAATCCAAGTAACTTCGGTCCAGATAAGATTTGGGACTTGAGTCTAAGTATTTTGGGTCCGAGTACATGCTCATTGCCAGTGTACTAGGTGGCATGTAGGCTGCTCGGTACTTGTCCGCCTCCATTGAGTACTTCATTGCGTCCATGGAGCTTACGACCTGAAACAACAATAGAGAGATCGTTCGAAGTGGCACGCTGATGGAATTGTTCAGTGCTGGGTCATTCAATAGGCTAGATGGGTATCTGTTGGGGCTTTATCTGTTGTGGTTCTATCTGGTCTGGTCTGGTGAGGTGAGGTGTGGTGTTGGGAAAATAAAAGCGATACCTGTGTATAGATCTAGAGTAGAGTGTATGAAGCTATGAAGTCTGCCTCTCTATAGTCTAACGAACCGATATCGAGCTTCCTCGATAG
The DNA here is from genome assembly GCA_900474275.1 of Synergus japonicus. Classification (NCBI taxonomy): domain Eukaryota; kingdom Metazoa; phylum Arthropoda; class Insecta; order Hymenoptera; family Cynipidae; genus Synergus; species Synergus japonicus. Next base: position 163,269 of record UCOH01008413.1, on the reverse strand, counting down.
AAACGAGCCGCGGTTCCAATTGTAATCTCATGACGCGGATAGAAGAACTTCCGGGCAACACCTGCGAACCTTTTATCGCGATAATTAACTTGCCCCATGCTGCGATCCCGTCGGCTACCGAACTCTGTTGGTCACGCAGTTAATTATGAGCGAAGGTCGAATCTAAGCGGCTACCGAGGATCTCCTCAAGAGTCTCCACCCGGTGAGAGTAACGAATCTGGTCGTGGTCCGACGCGCAGCAGAAAAACGCCAAAAAGAGATGCCGAGATGTGATCCAAAAGCGATAATGCAAGGGATCAATGCCTTTGAAAGGTGTGTAACTACAGATTTCAATGTAGACTGATAATAAACGTAAAAAAAAACTTGACGAATAATTGCAGAAGGAATAGCAAACTATTCAATGCTAAACTATTTCCTGGCAAAAGCTTTGAATCATCTAATTGCATGTCAAATTTTCTATCAATTGCAGAAGCTATACACCTTTCACATATCTTATTCCCTTTGAGATAAAAAAAAAACAAAAAAAAAACGTGCCAATGCCTATAAATTGCGAATGAGAAACAACAAAACGACACGATGCGTATTCCTAATTCTATAATTCGCGGCGAGGCCGCGGATCCTTTGTCGGATCGTTAAGCGGCTTTGTCCCGGTGATTTACACCAGTCTTAGCCTCCTTCGGTCATCGCTCGTTCCTACATCCAATTGATTATTCCTCGGTCCTCGCTCCAAAATCTTGGCCCGTCCACCCAAGATATTAATACCCAGATTGCAGGTGCGAATTTCATATGTGATTTTACTTTTGATCACAGTGGGCCTCCTCGACTTTTCTAGGAAGCTTTCAAATTAAAATTCGACACGCCTTTTACGGGTCTCTGGATTTTACAAGTTACAAGTTACAAGCTAGAAGTAGAGACCCTCTGTTGTCAAAAAATCAAACAATGAACGATACACAATAAACAACAAAGCTTCCCCTATGAGGAAGCAAAAAAAACAGAGATTTTTCACGAAGAGATCGCGTTCTGCGAGTAAACATGAAAAACGTGCAGCTCTCGGTATGTGAAAAGCAAAATGCATTCTCTCGGATCGACAACACGTAGATACAATATACATGTACAATGGTATATATATCTTGTATATACGTGCCTTGTGGACGAAAACGCATCAGGCTGGGGCGATCCTATTGTGTCTCGACTGCGAGGTCGAGCTGTCCGTTAATTAAGTTTTGTTTCGGCAAGCGATAATGCCAGATGCATACAATTTTTCTTGCGCCTTTAATATATGTCACGCCACATGTACGAACAATGATAACAACAGACGCCTCGCTTCAGACAAGAATACGAAATAAATGTCTACCTACTTCTGCCTTTTATTTTCTTAATAAGCGTCCCCTCATTCGTGTCTCTTTCTGCTCGTCACAGACATTGAGACTCGATTTGAGGAAGCGAAACTTTCAAGACACGCACGAGAAGGGAAAGTGGAATGTGCCAAGAAAGTGCTCATCACGAAAGATAAAAAATGTAAAGATAGGCCTTTGTATTCTTTTAGCTGAATTCTATAAACCTATTCTATAAATCTTCCTATTGTACTTTTATAGAAAGAGGAGACTTCCTATATGAATTAAGAAATTGTTTCAAGGCTATCTGAATATCTGGACGTGAAGCCTGCTTTTGAACAGAGCATTTTTTTACATTATATTGACATTAACTATACATAATTCAGTATTCCTTTCATATTGTACTCTGTTACACTGAAACAATGCTAATATGGATGTATTTATAGCGAAGATACCACCGAGGATACCAGCTACATGACAGGAGTGTCCTTCAATTACATATAATGGATATCTGGCAGGGGCATATTTATGCCCCTAAACATAAATACGAACAATGATATTTATTCGCATTTACTTGTAGAATCTTCCGTATTTGAATTTACGTAATTAGTAGGTAAATAGGTAAATATTATATATAATGTCTCAGATATATAATATATTATATAAGATTGTGAGCTTGCTGATGAAGCTGAATGTATAAAATTATTAATTATATAATGCTTGTTTTAAAAAATTGAAATTTACCTGAGAAGGAGCTCCAAGTCCTGCAGACATGGCTGCAGCGGATTGTTGAGCGGCTGCAGCAGCAGCCGCTGCCATACTTGCTGCTGAAAGAGAACCATATGCTGGTCCATAGTACGAACTCATCCCTGCTTGTCCCATTCCACCAGCCATTCCTGAAACAAAAACATGAACAAAATTATATATCAAGATTATTAATTGATAATTGACCCGGGAATTATATATCCTCAGGCATTGTGCTTTAATTCCAAATATAGATTTCTTTTGTATCCAGTCCAGAAAGTTTCTGAAGAGGATGACTCAATAACGGTCACAAATTGAAAACAGTTACTAAGCTATTCATCCATGATATATTCGTTCTCGGATTGCGTCATGAGGAATTCCATTTTGCTTAGAACTGTTTTTTTTTTAATTTTATTTGATCAGACGAGGCATTTTTGTCAGGATAAGAATTCGACTGATTTTACAGTGGATGAAATTTCCTTAAGAAGTGTGTGCGTCGCTGGCGATTTCTTTGATTGCGCGCGAGAAAAAAAGAGTCGGATGAGAAGACGAGATGATTGGCGTTGAGATCTTTAAGATTTATGGTCGTCAAGGATCGAAAGTTCAGAAATCGTATGGTCGTATACATTCACGTTTCACACGCAAGGTCGCACCTTTTTTAGTGGTTGGAAGGTATGTGTCGATGAGCAGTGAACACACGTCGAGAAAAGGCCGATGGACCCCTCGTTAGCTTATTGTGTGCGCGTCGACTTGCAAAAATAAAATATTGACTATTCAGAAAGCACGTTGCAAATGATCAGTATTAGTTAGACGAGTCAAATTATCGGAAACCTTTCGATTTCACCCTTTCTCAATGCTTGATTCAACTTTAGCTCATTATAGCGTCAACTGTATTCAATATAGATGTTTTAAATATTTTTTAGGGGAAATGAGGAAATTAATAGTAAGATCAGTGAATCTGTTTAATTATTTTTTAGAAGTTTAGGAAATTTATATGTTTTAAATGTTTCTGGAAGATCAGGGTGGCTTTTCCGGTCGTTTTTCAATTACTAACTGTTTTTTTTTTATAAAGGAAAGGAAGGCTTTTATACATATATATTTTTTTATATTAATTGGATTAAGAATATCAAAAAAAAGTTTGCAGAATCATTTTATTTTTGTTTATTCAATAGCAGCAATTTACCCGACGTTGATCAGGATTTTTAGATATTTCAAGTGACATGAAGGAATTTCAAGGGGTTTCATAGATTTCAAGTGATTTTCGAGGATTTTAAGGAAATTCAAGGCATTTAAGAATTTTCAGAAGAAATTCAAAAGATTTTAACTGATTTTAATAGATCTCACGATATTTAAATAAATTTTAAGGGATTTCACAGAATTTTTAGATACCAAAAAATTCTTTTAATGAATTTTGAGAAAGTACATAGTTTTGCTGTAGAATTAAAGGGATTTCTGAAAATTTTTTAGAAATTACAAAGGATTTTATGAAATATGAAAGATTTCAAAACAGTTTAAGGTTTTTAAGGGTTTTCACGAGATTTTAAGGATTTTAAAAAGAGTTTAAAACAGGTATGATATAAAGGATGCTACAGAGATTTCTATAGATTTCAGAATATTTTGAGGAATTTTAAAGGACTTCATGAGATTTTAAGTGACTTTAAAAAATTTCATGGAGTTAATTCTGAAATGTGACTGAAATCAAATGAAATCCTTTAATATCCCTTAAAATCACTTAGAATTCATTTAAAAGTTTTAAATTTTCTCTAAATGTCTTAAAATCGTTGAAAATATTTCAAAATCCCTCGGAGTTCATTAAAATCTCCTACAATCTCTTGAAATCTCTTCAAAATACTTCAAATTAATTAAAATCAGTTATCTTAAATCCCTAAAATCAATCTGAATCTGTTAGCATCCTTTGAATTTTTTTTAAATTCATTAAAGTCTTTTTAATCCTCAAATTCCTCAAAATCACTATATAAATCTCTGGAAATCCATAATTTCTGAAATCTTATGAAATCTTTTGCAATCCTTTAATATCTCTCTAAAATTCCTTATAATAATTCTAAGAAATATCTTAAAATTCTAGGCAACTGATAAACTGCTAGTCAATAAATAGAAATTTTGAGCTTTGGAAACTTGGGAATCTTTTTTTCTTAATATTTTTATTCCAATATCCAATAAATGTAAAAAAATCGTCAGAGGACGTCTGAAACTTCAACCCAATTCATACATATAGATTGTCGATAAAAAATGATCAAATAACTGAAAACATGAATTTTATTATCAGAAATATTTTTTAATTATAATCCCAGTTGTTTCCCAGCCAAGTTGCTTGTATGAGGATATTTTTTATTCGGTAGAAAGTTAGGAAATGTAATGTAGATACATAAAAGGTTCCCAAAACATGCTCAGATTTGAAATGTCCAGATGTTTGACATGTTTCTGAAAAATTTCTCGAATTTCTCCAGTTAATATAATCTTAAAGTATAAAAGTACGTTTTAATTTGTAGATGGCGCCAAGTTAGGAAAGTCAAAACCAGTAGGGTGCATCTGTCGAATTACAGACGCACCTTATCTATTACGGAATTGTCCGACGCGCTGGATTACATGAACAGATGTTCGATGAATCGGGTCTATAGTTCCGCACGTTGTCAGTCCCCTAAGTTTACATAGATTTGTTTGACGTTTCATGTCCATTGTTTTCATTGTTTTCACTTCATTCCGGCTTACGTAAACTTGAATCTCACTTTGAGGGGCTTGGCAGCTATTAACGTTTTCAATAGACCTCTGTCGAAACCGATAAACCAAAACGAACTCTTTTTCCGGCTTCCCGCAGTCATTTTGCATCATATAAAGTTATTAACAAAGTAATAATAATAAAGGAAGCACAAGTTTAGATAAAAGTTATCTAAAACTTATCTTTCTCTAAAATTTATCTTTATCAGAAACTTATTTCCAGATATAGATTTATCCAGAGGTGCTAATTAAATATGAATATTAAAGCATGAAACTATGATTTATTGAGGATATCTCCGAGTTTACCGACTCGACCTATAGAATCTCTCGGTTCGGTAATAATTTGTCCATTCATCCACTCAATATTTTTTTCATAATCGAAAAAACTGTAGAATCCAGGATTTATTGGATTTAAATATAATTCAGATCCGTATATGTAAATGGCGTTATTTTAGGATCAAACTGCTCTGATGTTGCGGAGGGTTGAGATAAATCGTCTAGGAAATTCTCTTCGCAGGGCCGCACTGGGAGATTCATCGGTCGCATGCACGCGAACATAAACTTGTCAGGTGCTGCTTATTTATCGAATTGTCTTAAAGGATATTCGTATGAGAAAATCTACTAGCTTTTGTCCCGTAAAGTTGACTTAATCTCGTGAATTCCAAGTATCCACGTAACTCAGGAAGATTTAATAACCGTCATTTTAAGCTTTAATTAAACATCTGCAGGCATATTGTGAATAATCAAGTCATAAAATGTTTTACATTCAAAGATGCTTCTCTTCTTTCTTTCTTTCTTCTTTTCTTTCTTTTTTCTTGAATTCAAGAAATATACAGCTTTCCAAAGAAATACATAAATTCAAGTTTTTCAGATTAACAGGAAATGAGAAGAAGAAGCTTATATCAATATCACAAATAAAAATTTCTATAAATATTTGAAATTGATTTTAGAATATAATTGACGATTCAGCAATGTGTCTAGAGAACATGGGAAATAACAAAGTGAACATATTGTCGCTCTCGTAGGTGTATCGACATCGTCCGGGAAGAATAATCAATTTCCCTCACGCGTTTGAATCACATTACGATCATTAATCTCACGATTTATGCAACCGCCCACGTGTATTTCATGCAACTCGTGTGTGCAGACTCGCACCCATGAAAATAGAGAGTACAGGAATTTCTCGATAAATTACAGATTACCAAATACTAGTGAATAATCGCGTGAATAAATTCGGATCACTGTCTCGAATTATTGTAGTAGAATTAGATAAACATATTTACATTTCAATGTCACACGAATGTCAACTGAAACACGTGATACTGGACTAATTTAGCTCATTATCAAATAAGTAAATCACAACAGTAGATGACATTGAAATGAAATGAAATAATAATCTGGAGACATGAAAGGAAAGCTTGACATGTATTACGTCTCTCATTAGGAGATATAAATACCTTACAATTATAATTGAATATTGAAAGGAAAGGAAGATACAAGAAACAAAGATACAAGAAACGAAAATACAAGAAATGGAGATAGAATAAAGGAAGATCTAAATATAACACACAGATAGCGAATGATTTGAAATAAAATTTTATATGATGGCTCTACCGAACACATGTCGTTTGGGAAAGAGCAAAAAGAATAGCGTGTGGCTGTTACTATAAAACTTTCGACTGTCCGTGGAGAATTTAACAACCACTGAGAAAGGATCTGGTGTGCGAAATGCCGTCCAATATGAATATCAAAGCATTCGCTTTTGCAAACGAACGTTTCCCTTGTCCGTTGTTCGTTTGAGATAGTTCAGGTTTTACTCGTTGGTCAGGCTTATGAACCTCGTTTCTTTTTTCTTTCTCAAGGGGTCGTCTTTTATAGCTTTGTCAAACTCAGATCTTATAGGAAATCTTATAGTTCTTATATAGGAAAATCCAGAAAATGAAGAAAAACCAATTTATATGGCGATAATTCAATTGTTATCTCACTACTGCTTCCAATAAGAAAAACAGTTCCAAAAATCATAACTAGTGTTTTGAATTTAGGCGAGTGCTTGACTTTACTTCCTTACAGATTCAAACAGGTTTTAATAGATTTAAAATCTCACTCTAAACGAGTTTATAATGTGCTCTTCAAAATTGTGACTATGTTAGACCCCTTTTTGTGTTATTCAGAAGGCCATTTGTTGTACACTTCTTTCTTTACTTCTGCAATATGTTTCGGTCTATGCTCCATTTTGAGTTTTGAAAAAAAAGTTCAAGTACCTCTTTTGTATGAAAATTACTCAAGAAAAACAAGTTTTACATTAAATATATATGTATATGAGAAGGGCATAAGTGATATTAATATCATTTTGAAAAGACTCTCACCGGCTCTAAGTGCATCCATTGGCACGCTCGGATAGGGGATGCTGTATGGGTAGCCTTCTTTCCTAAGAGTTTTTGGCTTTCTTCTAGGTCGATACTTGTAATCCGGATGCTCCTTCATGTGCATGGCTCGTAACCTCTTGGCCTCGTCTATAAAAGGCCGCTTGTCGTCTTCTGATAACAACTTCCATTCAGCGCCTGTGCAGAAAAAAGAAGTTCAATTTAAAAAAAGGATATCAATTTAAACAATGGGTATTAATTAAAAAAAAAAAAAAAGATGTGAATTTGAAAAAAGGATTTTAAATTATACCAGGAAAAAGTTTCTTGACCCTTGGAAATAGTTTTTCACAGCAAACAACAACTCTTTAATTTTTTTCATTATTTAAACGCTGTATTCTTTATTTGCGGTTTCTATGAACAATAGCACGTCATTATAGTCGAGTGGAAAATTTCTTTCTCACTTTGAAGCCTTAATAACAGGTAAACTGCCGCACATGCAGGTTCCCTGTTCAATATGCGTATTCAAAATTGTAAGAACTGCTTCAGTGTCAACGCGCTAGGAACAAAGCAAAGAGAAATATAGCGAGGTGTGGGCAAATGAAAAGCCTTGATTTTGACTTCACGGACAATTAACCACAGACTTGTCGACTATTTTTTTTATGATTTATATTTTAGTTGACGGGAAAGCAAAAGTTGAACTGTCAAGACTCTTTTCAGGTTCTAGAATGAATTCTATTTCAAGTGTAAAACATATTTTCTATATTTTTATATATGTAGATATGGAATTAAAAAAATCCGGTAATAACTTTAATTATGAAGGAAGATAAATCAGGGATATGAGTTTCAATATAATCTCTTAAATAGCCAGGGGCATTTAGCAATTACAGATTCAAACATTCAAAATATTTGCCCGTATTTCCTCTTTTTTCCATTGTGAAAAGGTTTTTGTTCTCCAACGCGGTCCCAAAGGGCAAACAAAGAAGAGTCGTGACGAGGTTAAGTAGCAGACAAAAGGCGAAAAAAAAAAGGGATCAGAGACATGAGGAGAAAAAAGTACTCGCGTATGTATGAAGACATTAATTTATAGTGAAATCCTCATTAGACTCCTATTTTGCTGTTTTTATTGCCCTCGTATTTTCAAGATTTATAGCGCAATAAATAAGAGACTTTCAAGAGAGAAAGAGATTTCTTCTCAGATTTCTTCCCCTTTTTTCCATGGCTAATTAGATTATTTTCGAAGAGGATGAAAATGGCAGCAGAATAAAAATTTAATCAAATAAACGTTGGTATTTTTGAAAAGCATATGTATATATAAGTGCAGAGTAGACTATAAACTGAGAAGTTTGGTGGAAGAAGACCAGAGCAGTCAACAGGCATGAAGTTCCGTGGACCGATTGTTTCCTCAAGAATTAATTACCACTTGTTATGAAACGTACAACAAAGCAAGAAGCCTTTGCATCTAGCGAAGAGCGGAACCAGGCAAAACTCGCCTCGACGCAATGCTACGGCGTAACAGAACGGAACAGAACGCAGGAACTCAACTACTGTATGCAGAAACGTTGCCCAGACTCCTGTACCACGTAGAGAAACAATAGAAACAAAGGTAGTGCCGTCGACGATAACAAAAGCTACGACGTCGTTGGTGCCGGTGCAACGTCTAAAATCAAAAACGTCCTCTCCTTTTGCCCCACTCTCATATATTGTCCTTTCTTCGTTTCATTTTGCCTGTCCTTAACTCCTGAGGATGCATTTATCAAAATTAAGAAATCAAGTAAAAATAAGTGATAAAAGCGGAAAATGATTTATATAATCTAGATAATCAGGATGTCTAGTGATCAGGCAATTTGAAATTCCCGGATTTCCCGGTCAAATTTTTTTCCTGCAAATCTCTAAAAATTCTTAGAAACCGCTTAAAATGCCTTGAAATTTAAAATCCCTTTAAATTAATTAGAAATCTCATCGAATTCCATGAAATATTTTAAAATTCAGAAAATCTCTTGAAATCCGTTACAATTCGTGAAACTTTCTTAAAATTCCTTAAAATTCTACGATAACATTTTAAAATCCTTTATGTCCTTTCAAATCCGTTGAACTGATTAGAAATCCCATAAAATTCCATGAAATCCTTTATAATTTCTCAAAATCTTTAAAAATCTCTTGAAATCCGATAAAATTATTAGAAATCTCATATAATTCTACAAAATCCTTAAAAAGTCCACAATATCTTTCAAAAAGCAGAAAATTCTCTTTAATTCTCTTAAAATTATTGAAAATTCAATGACAATATTTTAAATACCTTAAAATTTATAGAAATCTTTGAAATTTCTCGAAATTCCACGACAACATTTAAAATCCCCTAAAAGTCCTACGCAAACCTTTTGAAATCTCATAAAATTCCATAAAATCGTGAAAAATTTCTCAAAATCTTTTAAAAATCAGAAAAATTTCTTGAAATCCCTTAAAATGATTAGATATTTCATAAAATCCTTAAAAATTACACAAAATTTTGTTTAAATCATAAAAATCTTTGGAATTATTTTTTCATTCCTGGAAATTCCCAGAAACCTCTTGAAATTTGACTCTAAAAAGCGTAGTATAACGAAATATCTCAAAAATCTCGTAAACATTTTTGTTGAAAACTTGATTTCTACTTTTTTTAAATTTTATAAAGTAGAAATGGAATAAAAAGAATATAAAGTAGAGAGAATTCGGTTTTTCACAAAAATACCAAAAATTCCCGATCCTAAATGAAATTCCCGAGTTTTCCTGGGTAATAACAATTTCTTTTATGTAATTAGTAATTGAAAATGGATAATTTACTTTTTTTGCAGCCCTGATACAAGAATTATATAAATAAATGAGGGAATTGCAAAATAATCGATGAAAAATATTTTTACACTTATAATAATATAATTCCAGAATAATGATAATAATTCAAAGATACTTCAAAATATTATAGAATGCTTTAAGTAATTACAGAATATATTTAATTAGAAATTAAGAGATTTAAGATATTTAAAAAGATCTAAACTAAATTCGTAAATATTTCAAGATATTTTAAAAGATATTAGGGACTTTGAGTGATTTCAATATATTTTAAAGGATTTCGAGAAATTTTTGAAGATTTCAAGAGATTAAACAGACTTTGGAATTTAGAAAAATTATTTATATTTTACAATTACTGGAAAATCTTGAAACTCATTTAAATTTCTTTTAAATTATTTAAAATCTCTTAAAAATTCTTATACTCTCGAATTCTTTTATAATATTTTGAAATTCTTTTCAATTACTTCAAAAATCTTGAAACTACTTCTGACTATTGAATTTCAATAAAAAATGTGAGTAACTAAATTTTTAAATGGTCTAAAATCGCTCAAAGAACTTTCAAGACTTTTGAAATTCAATTAAATCCTTAAAAATGTCTTATAGTCTCTCTAAATTCTTAAAAATTTTTGCAGGAGAAAAATTGGAAATATTAAACGTCAGAATATGTATTAAGATTCGGGAATATAAAGCATAACAAGAATACCAATAACCAGCTGTAAAGTTATATCAACTTTTGTGCTCCCTAAATTCTTCAAATGTACCCCTCTTCCCCTACTCTTCCAACCACCCCCTCTGCCCCTCCAAGTCCACCCATCTCCTTGTCACCATACTCTCCAAATTGTCCCTTCTCCTTCTCTTCCTAGATTAACATTTTCCTTTTTTTTCCTTCTTCCTTTTTCTTTTTTTTTTTATTTTTCAATCTGATAGTATCATAAAAAAAATAAGATTATTAAAAACATATCAATATATTAAATTATTAAATAATCATTTATTTATTTTTTTTAAACTTTCTCAATTAAATGCATTAATCATACAGATCAATCGATTCGTCTCGACATAAAGAATACTTATTTTCCTTACGTCAACTCAAAATTTTGATTATTTTATAAAAGTACATAAAACTTTTAAAATTAAATATTTTGTGAAACCCTTGTAAGAAATTCAACTAGGTATATAGTGGAATAACTATGCAAAATTTCATCAATTTATCTCTACGCGTTTTCAAGAAATTGCTGGATCGTTACAAAAAAAACTTTTTTTAGGAAACTGGATTTTGTCACCACTACATAGCTTCCTCTATGAGGAAGCAAAAGTACCAAGATCTGGGAATATTTGCAGAATATATGGGAATATTCAGTGACTCAGTATTTTCTCCATATAAATTATTTTATATTTATCAAATAACTGTTCTGACCCAATTTCGAAAAATACCGACAGAAATCTAATTTTTATTTCCACTTTTATTCCTAACTAAACCATGTGATGAAAAGATACGCTTTTGAGCGAACATCGGTTTTATATTCGCAGTCATGGCGTTCAAAAACCATTTCATTTACGACTGGAGTTTGTGTCTTTCTAATGGAAGCTCCGTATTATGAATGACCGTGATCTTTTTTTTACATGATGAAAGGCGCAAAATGTGACAAAGGATTCGAAATCTCGAAAAAGAATGCGATCTGCGTTTATGCCGCAGTTGTCAGGACTTCCACCCGTTCTACATTGTTTTTCGTTTACACTGGAGAATCCGGATTTGCGCACACGGAAATAATGCTTACGTTCCTACTGAGATTACATTCCGCGATATCACATCTCCACTATATCTACCACAAAATCCCTCAACAACTTGTGTACTTCTCGCGAGAAGAAATATCGTCAAATATAAAAATAAATCATTTCTCATACCCATAATCGCATTCTTTTTTTAACAGTATTCCCTTTTTAACAGTATTCCCTTTTTCTTCGTGTCACTCGTGCACTTCGTTTAATTCCTACTGCAAATCTCAAAGGTATTCCGAATGCGAATCAGTCTTTTTTTTTTTAGCAAAACTCATTTCTTCCATTAGCAAAGTTGACTTTTACCGAATTTGTGTATCAATCCTATCTTAAAAAAGTGTTGTCACGATATATCTCGAAAATCTCGCATATATTGTTGTTGCAAACCTGATTGGTTTTTGAATGACTTGAAGTTGAAAGAAGAAAAACAAACTAATGGTGCAAAAAAATGTCAGGAAAACCTTCGAAATACGTTAAAATTTCTTAAAACTCCCAAAAACATCTTGAAATCCCATAAAAATCCACAAAACGATTAAAATCATTTTTTTTGTAGAATTTTAGGGAATTTTGAAAAGTTTTGAAAAATGTTTATATATTTTAAGGAATTTAAAAGTTTTTCGTTACATTATAAAGGATTTTAAAAGTCTTGTAAGAATTTTCAGTAATTTTAAAAGATTTTAAGAGGTTTCTATGAATTTAAAGGGATTACAATAGATATGTATAATATTTAAAAGATTTAGTGGAATTTTAAAGGGTTTTAAGAGGATCTGTTAAAATATCCTTAAATTCCTCGAAATTCCAGAATCTCATTTAAAATTCCTAAAAACCCCTTAAAATTCATACAAACCTTTTGAAATCCCTTAAAATTTCATGAAAAATTTTATAAATCGCTTAAATTCGTTGAACTCTTTTAAAATTCTTAGAAATCTCTTAAAATTCCTCAAAATTTTAAAACATTTGGAATTCCTTAAAATTTAAAGGGATTACAAGCGATATGTATAATATTTAAAAGATTTAGTTTAATTTTAAAAGAACTTCATGAATTTTTAAGAGATTTTTAAGGAAGTTTAGAGAATTAAAAAAATTTTAAGGAGTTTTAAAGTTCCTCGTGGAATTTTAAAGGATTTCACGAATTTTTTAAAATTTTCTACATTTGATTTTTTAATGACGTGAATTTGTAAGAAAGTAAATAAATAATCGTGCGCGTAGCGCACGTGTTGGCCTGCTAGTAACTTTAAAAAAGAGCTTTAATATTAATAAAAAATGTCTTTCCTCCCTTAAGATTAGATCTCTCGGATTAAATTTTGTGTCAAGTAGACTATCGATTGACTCTTTCCAATTTTCCGAGTGTTATCTTTTGTGATAAAAACCACAGTGGCGACCACCATAGCTATTGGATGATCCCGCCTCTGGTTTTCTCTCGACGTCGGCGTCACGGCCTCTGCTACCATCCATTAATTAACAGGCTTTGTACTTTTAAACGATGTTAAATAAACGGCATTGTGAGCTGGCGAAAAGTCTGAAAAGCAGACGCCATTATTCTGGAAAGCTTGGTTGGTCCCCAAAAGTTGATAGAAGCAGAAGTAGTATTGCTTGAGAACATACCTACTAATACCGACGAAGCCGACAAGCCATTGTTCTAAACAAATACGATTCCACCCTCTACATCCAAACTCCCCTTTCGTTCCCTCGACGCCATCAAACCCCCAATTCCACCCACTGCCATGGCCAACCTTTTCAGCCGAGAGAAAACGTGTATCGATTGGATAAAGCCGTATAACATAAATAGAGGCACCGGTTCCTGTTGATGCAAGTGGCAGATCGATCGTTTGACTTTTCGCGCATTCAGGTGCGAGCAGGTGGCTCTTTTCGAGTTTTCTCAATAAAGGAACTTAATCGCTCGTGATTTACACATTGAAAGAGAATTCACGACAAAATAGAGAATAGAGTGACTGCAGTAGCGATAATTACTTTCCCCGGGTCCTTTATACTCTAGAAATAATGAATAAATCAACAAAGAACCAAAGTTCATTAACTTAATTAATCAATTCTTCAATTATACCAGTAATTTTCATAGTTGTTTTGAATTTCAATTTTTTTTTTTCTTTTAAAAACTTTCACATATCTTATTTTTATTCCACTATCATTGTGTTTGTCAGACTTTTCATGCATTCGATAGTTCGTGTTAGAGAGGGAAGTGAAAATGTAGTACATATTCTTTAGAACGTACACGAATTCAATCTAGTTATTGGATGTTTCTATACCAGTGAATGCACAAACTTTTAGCGACTCGAGTGACTCGACAACCTGAAATGGAAGTTTCCTCGACGACCAGAAGAAAATCTTTTTCAATCTCTGGTCTCGCATCTATTCTCAATCTTTTGCAGACGGGAAAAATCAAAGTTCTTCAACAATTTCCGATTCTTATGTTTCCATTTCTTATGTTTCCAATTCTTATATTTCCATTTTTGATGTTTCCAATTTTTATGTTTGCAAGTTGACGAATGTAATTACTCGCGTTTTTCAAATTCCGCGTTTACAAAGCCGCCATTATTCCAGCACTTTCAAGACACGCGACGAACTGGCTGTTTTCCACCCCGGTCTCTCCCATCGATCGCAGTAATTCCCCTTTCCTCTTTCCGAGAATAATCCTTTTTATCTCTCATCCCCGAAATACCCCTGTGCATTGTTGCACCGTATAAAAAAGGAAAAGAAGAAAAAAAAAAAATAGAAGAACACTGGGGGTTGCATACGCGTATACTTAGACGTGTGTGTAAGCGGTGTGGCATGAAAACTGGAAACTGGAAACCAAGGAAGAAAAGGGTAGAAAGTGGAGGAGAAGAAGAGGCTTGAGAAGGAAGGAGCGAGCTTTCATCCTAATGAAGTATTTTTGCCGCTTGCCGAAGCCTCTTCTCGTGTTCCAAGCTTTCGAACGTAAAGAGAAAACGACTTTCTGGTTGCGCACGCTGAACGTCTCTTTTTTCCACTCTTAGAGGAATGACTGTCGTGTTTAAGTAGACACATCGAAACAAGCCCCCACACATTCCCACCATTTTATCTCAATGCTCCTCAAAGTTTATTAAATATGTAGGACGCACGAAATAAAACCGCTAATTTTTATACACAAAAAACATGATTTATATAAATCACTAATATCCAAAAGTAAACGATTTATTTAAATTGGAATGGTGTTTGATGAAAAGAAAAGACTTTCAATTCTCCCATAAGAAATACCCGCTACATTTTTCCCTTTTGTTCCTCAGTTCTTGTAAATTCCGACTTATAAAAGAAAAAATGCGTATTGCATACAATCCTCAAACTCGTGCCCGTCGCTCTTGAGACGCGCGAAATGAATCGCGGAGTACCCATGACACTACGATTCTATAGAATCGCAGGAACAATAACCATGTGACAAAGGCGCGAACACAAAACGCGTGCATACTGAATTCACCCCTCCCCTTTTCACTTTTTTCTTCCTCTTGTGCACACTATTCGAAATTAAAAATGATCGCTCCCTGGACGAAGCTCTGCCTCGCTGAGTATTTCGGAAAAATCATGTTTCAAAAGCACGGAAGAATATTTAAGCGCCGGAGAATACTTTAGAGAGGAAGTTATATCAGAGTGGATGCAGAACTTGGAGAACAGTTTCAAATGCAGATTTATGAAAGAAGAATGCCCCATTAGAAGATGAGACACCCCTAAATCAAAATGTAATCATCTTGTTCATATTTCTGCTTTAAAATCTGAGGGGAAAATGGGATTTATTCACTGGAATATAGATTTATTCACTAACCGAGTCTCTTTGAGATTTCGCTGTTGTGCATCTTGGGATTATCGTGGGCGATCTTTCTGCGTTGAAGACGAGACCAAACCATAAATGCGTTCATTGGTCTCTTTATGTGGTCCACCTGCAATTTCTTAGCAGCCCCCAAAGGACTGCCAAGTCCCACCCCCATTGAACCAACCCCCGCACTTCCTGGGGGTGAAGCTCCCGACATTCCCTGCATCCCACGAAGTGTCTCCGAAAAGGCACCGTCGCACATATTGCCGCCGGCTCTGAAAAATAAATATTAAACTGTCAATTTACATCATTTTTTAACAGCGATATTATAATTTATACAAACTTATATATATATATATATATAAGTTAAATAAGCTATTATAAAAAGAAGAAGAAGAAGAAAAAGAATTATTAAAGAATTAGAAATTGAGGAAGCTATTTCATTAAAATATTGTAATGAATATATTTGCTTTGCAAATATAAATATTTGAAGGGGTAAAATCTGCAAATCGTCTTCAGATCTTGATTATATATTAGGAGTGGTATATATATAAATAAGCGCACTACCATCTACGAGTAGTCATCGACATTGACAAGTAGTAAAAAGCGATGTCAGTCTCATTGTGTTTGCACAGAGCTCAGAGCGATCTCTTGAATCGACGTCTCAAACGTCATACGCAGAAACGAAATAAGCACCCGAGCGTTCGAGTCCTTTGTCCTCGAGAAAATTTCGAACGACGTTCGGATCCTTCCGTTTCTAGTGTCGATCGATCACGAAAACAATAAATAATACGCTAAGCTTGACACAATGAACCCATGGTAGCCTATAATGTGACTGTTTGTTTAACAAGCTGTAATTTACAATTCTGAGTACAGAATTGTATTTCAAAATCTGAAAAGCGATTTGAAATTCTAAAGAATATCAAGAGGTTCTAATAACAAGAGATTCTAAATATTAAAAAATGATCATTTTTCAGAATGCTACCGTTGCTTTTTCTTGAAAATTATAAATTATGTCCTTAACTATCTGAAAGTAATTAATTTGATGACTCGAATACTTTGCGATAAAACATCGTCTTTTTACATGAAATATTATGTTTTGAACACTGATCATAAATCTGCCAGAAAGTAACACTGCATCCAAAAAAGAATGAAAAGTACTGAAGCATCGTTCTCACCTTTTTACTTTTTTTACAACAATGGTCCTGAGGGTAACGTTTCCCCAAGGTAAATGAAGATGTGTTTTTCCGTAAAAAGCCTACCATGAAAAAATGCCAGTCTCCGTGGACACGAGTATTCCAAGCTCACAAAAGTGTTGCTAGTATGTCTGCGTATATTTAAATTAGTTAGGTAAATGTGATGCATTGTCAGTGGTCAAGTGTTAACCCTGGTGAACTCATGACCGCTGGTACCAGACAAACCATTGCAGACTCGCAAAGTGTTCGTTTAAGTCATTGCTAATTTATTGTTAGAGTCACCTTCAACCCCGACGCTGATTCTGAGCAATGAGTTGTGTCGACAGTTGGCATATGGTAAAATATAAATTTCCTGCGAAGATTTCCAAATCGAAGAAAGGACTCTGCATTCAAGATTTTGAAAAGATAATTTGTTTGCTGTGTTTCATGTACAAGCCCTGACATATGTTGCAGCAATAAAGTTATTACTTTGAGATAATGAAACAGGGAAAAGGAATGTTTTTCACACATGCAGTGACACATTTCATTGACACGTTGACGCTACTGCGCAAGGTGTTTAATTTATTGATGCAGATGTCTCTGAATCATTAGGAGCATCAATGTGTCAACGATGAATTCCATTATTGTCTGTTATTGCAATATTGTAAGAAAACCGACCTTTTAATATCTAGTATTAATTGGAGTTGGTTCTTTAGAAAATGTGTAGTTTGAAAATTGATAGAAAAACATGTCTTGAAGAAAGATGTACAAATTAAAGCAGTACGATTTGCCCTCGGATTTTCCAGAAGCTAAAATGGCTCAGAAAACCGTTTAAAGGTAAATAAATCGTCCTGTTTAGATTACCGAAGTTTTTACAATATTTGAGGATCGGAGGAACGGATTCTGCGAAGGATGAAGTTGAAGGCCAAACTATTTCACGGGTTCAGTATTTGGAACTACCATAAATTAAGAATCGAAAAAAAAGTTAGAAAAAAGACAGGAGTTTTCACCCTAGTCTTAGAATTCAAGGCGATTTCTCTTTTAATTATTTTCAACTTCAAACAGTGAGCTGAGAACTTCAAGCATGCCTAGAATCTATCAAAATCATCTACAAATTCTAAATACACCTGAAATCACATGAAATATCTAAAAATTACACTCGTTGTGCCTAATTCATCATTTTATACAACTCTTATCATCTTTACCTAGAGAGATCAAAGAATTGCATCAAACAAGTAACATAAAATTTTTTTGTTACTAATATTGTTTGATAAATCAAGAGAATATTGTTGCAGGCCACATATAGTTATAGCCATAGTTCATACTTCCAAATTTCTGTGGTTGTTACAACCATAACACTATTAAGAACTCAGAAACATGTTACAACCTCCCCTGACAATTTTGCCCCTAATTACTCTAAAATTGAAATTGAAATGATCAGAATGTCTTGATGGATTCTGATTTCGAAAGGAGAGAGAGAGGAAGGAGCGAGTGCACTCGTGCCGCGTGGTAATTGCTTATTCGTTTGCTCTTTGATTCATAAGCAAATTAATCTTATCCTTTTCTCATATCAAAGCCATTAACCGATCTTGGCATGCGGCCTCGACAACTCAACTGCTACCCTAAATGTCACCCCAGGCTAAGGGCGCAAAACCCAAGCCTCTCGAACTAACACAATTACCGCGTGGATCTCCTTGAGCATTCATTAAAAAACCTGCAGTGGTCGAGGGAGGTCCCCCCCCTGGGGTGGTAGTTACGATTTTGTAGGGTTAGAATCACCCAAGAGTTTCCCCCACCCTCGAGTGTCATTCAGCGAGGATTAATAGATATATACGTGATACGTGGGTTACAGGGGGACGTTTTCTCTTCCCCGTGGAAGAGAACGTGGTGTACGGGTAGGGAAACAACTTCGGTAGAAGATGCTGGAAGTAATGGCTGTTGACAACAAGGGGGATTAGGAAGTGCTAATTGAATGTTTAGGCCCGCCTCAAGTAATCCCTGGTGGAATATGCGAATTTGTCTTCTCTGTTGAATGTCCTATGATCTATACTTAGTTTTATGACATATGTTCCCTGACAATGAGGAAAGTATAGAAACTGAGGAAGAATATCTGGAAATTTTAATATAGGGGGGGGAATTGTTGTATATAAATTATAAGTTTGAATCAATTAAAAAAATCACTAGTTGCGAACTAGTTATTTGAAATTTCTGCAGATTGTAAAAAAATGGAAAATTCCTTGTAAATCTGAATAAGCATGGCTACTTTTGCTAACCGTAATAAAACGGTGTAATTTAGTTTTAAGTTATAAGGTAATAAATAGCTTGAGCCAGGTTTGTTTGCCGGGATTAAAATTAATATGCAGATTTAGGATTTTGGGGACCAGAGCAGGTAAAATATAACTGTTGTTAATATAACTGTTTTTACAATGATACCTGAATACAGGTATATCTTTGTAGGAAAATGAGTTTATTAACTTTCCTTTTAGGAAGATTCAACATCGTTAAACACTTCAATTGTTATAAACTTTAGCTCAATGGTTATAAACCTCAGGTCAATTATTATAAGCCTTAGCTTGATTATTAGAAGCGTTAGGCTGTTTGTATTCTAAGTAAACATTGGAAATTTGGTAATTAAAAGCTGTGTATTTAATTAAAACTTATGAAAGCAATTTAATTTTCTTTTATTTGTTTGGACGTATATTGCTAAGAATAGACAGTGTTAATACTGATCAGATATGAAAGCATCGTAAAATTTCAGGAAATGTTTACGACTCTTCCGACTCGTGTATCAAATCAAAATATAAAGCCGGATCTTAGCTGATAAATAAGCTCCTCATTTTCTTGTGGTAGAAATATTTCTCACATTCCGTAGAGCTGTTATATTAATATAATTAATTGTATATTATTATAATTAAAAGTGTATTAATAAAACTAATAGTATATTAATATTATTAATATACAATGTATGTTCTGGCAAATTTTCAATAATTATAAAAATACAATTCATCTTACAAAATTTTGAACGTATTATTTATAATAATTTATAAACGTGGTTTCGTCGAGTCAAGTTTATCAATGTAAACGCAACGTATTGTTTTTAATACAAGAGCTGGTTACAATTGACAAAATAAAGCCTTTACATAATTTGAAGATAAGGAGATCCGTCGGAACATTTCTGTATGTTGTAACTGATTTGAGTAATCATATTAATAATTAATAAAAAGATTAAATTCAAGATTAAATTTAAAAAATACGAAAAAATCATTCACTAAATATTACCATGACTATCAATTACAATGGATTGATTTCCATGAAAGAACTGAATTCATGCAATTCTCATTTCTAAAGTTTTCGATACAAAAACTGATTATTTCTCTCAAAGAATAAAACAAAATCCATAAAATCCAGTAAAAGAATCTTAAAAACAGTTCCTTATATGTTTTTAAAAATCCTCAATCCAATTTGCAACAAAACTCAACTGCCGTGATCCCATGAATCTGTTCTACATCCGCCAAATATCTGATTCTCCCAAAATGATCTTCCCAAAATAACTGAAACCCTTAAATTTAAATGAAAATCGAACTTTCAATCAAAATAACTTAAAAAATTGAACTCACCTCATAAAATGGCCGGCGGCCCGTTGATGCAACTCAAGATCAATTGTGCAGCCGTTTTTGAGACTCTCGTCTCGTCTTTTTGCAAACTTGCGAAAACAACCCCAAGGTCACCACGAATTCGGCACTCGAGGCTAATTTTTATTCAGAAATCCGATAAAACAGAGATTACAGAAAACTGTAATCGTCGGTAGTCTCGTGTCACTGCACTTGGCAAGCACTTTAAAAGTTCTCGTGCGTTACCCACTTTTTTTCACACCTCACACTTAAGAGTTCATTTTTCAAATACACGAAGTCCCGTCAAAATGGAAACGTCGCACAAAAATAATAATGGCGCTACTTTTTTGGAAAAACCCGTATTAAATTGACCGGGTTGAATACGGAGCGGCGCACAACGTACTTCTCTCGGGCCAACGTAATTTGGAAGTGTACGCAAACGGTTGTGGCATCGGTGGCGGTGCTGAGGTGTTAGATTCGAACCTCCTTCTCTTCCCCTCCAGTAAATTTCAAAGGGAGGGGGAGTAGAGCGCTGGCCAATGGCAAACCCTAGGAGGCGGTGATACTTAAAATACGACGAGACGAGGGTGCAATGTGATTGGGTGCGGCGATCTCGAGAGTCAAGTTTGAACCTGAGCGAGCAAAAAGGCGCGTACGAAACTGGTGTGCTGTGCGCACTTACCTTGCACGATCTACGTTTTACACTTTCTGTGTATGTGTTGAGATTTCGAGAAAAAAACTCCCGCTGATGCACAAAATATTCACCGGAGAATTGTCTCCCGAAAGACTTCATAAAAAGATACAATATACCGGAACAAATTATCCCGAGACTTTTCCGGTGTTTTTTGAGAGGGATTTGGTGAAATGAAATCTGAGAAAGTTTTTCTATGACTTCTAAATGATCGCTGATGCCCGTATAGAAAAATTTTCTAGTCTCGTCTAGTCTCGATCATCTAGTCTGGCCCAGATCTGGGACTGATCCGCCATCCATACAATAAAAATTTCTAAGTTTCAATCTGCAAAATTTTTTTCAACATTTTCGAAAAACTGTTAGGGTGTCTAAAATTATTTAAAACATGAAATTAACACTATTAAAAATTTTTTTATAGTCTTGACAATCTAGTGTGGTTCAGATTTGTACTTTAAGAGTACTTAATATGAATATTATATTAATAAATTCTACGGTCTAGTCTGGGTCTGGCCAGCGCCAGAAGATTTTACCACTAGGGTGATTAGGGAGTGTTAAAAATAAATTTCATGTATTTTTGCAATGCGATTATTTTTCAATTTTGGGAGAGGACGGGTTTAGCTTAATTAACTTGAATTTTTGATTTTAAAGCTTATTAAGAAATTTTAGTCTATGTAGGTTTTTTTGTGAAATTAGTAAAATGTGGACTTTAATATCTTGTAGTCTTTTGATCGAATATTTAATTGGAAAATATAGATTAGCTTCTTTATAGAAAATAATAACTTCTGAATTTGAATTTATCATTAGAATACAATTGAAAGATTAACTTTTATGAAACATGTTTGGGAAAGCCTGTGAAAAGTGGCGCCATCAGATATTTTACATTTTCTTTTTGGTACTACAATAGCATTATAAGATTGCTTTTCTTCTCGCTTTTCTTATTATATCCAGAAACTAAATTTATTATAGTGAAACTTCTGACGGTTTTGAATCAATAAGAATTCACTGAAACTCCACTGACAACATTTAAACTTTAATGAAAACATTGAAACTCCACTGAAAACACTGAAACTCCAGTGACTCAGTCCATTATAAGAAGTCATCAAAAAATCATCAGATGCTAAAAGAAAAAGCCATAAGAATGAAAGAAGAAGATGATAAGAACGCCTACAAAGGAATGTGCATGTATGTTCTGAAGATCGAACATATTTCAGGTGTTGCGTCTGTAAATAGGTGGAAAATGAAGAGGCGGAGAGGGGCGTTCTGAATGTTGAGCGACGGGATGTATATATGTTATATCGTTGAGCTTGAGACGAATTCGAAAAAAACGAACCCATAGACATAAAATAAGAAAGTAAAGAACTGACTTCTCCCACCTTTTCCCTCCTTTTTCTCCTTCAATCCTTCTTTCTATCACATCCCTCCCCCAATTCTTGCGATGATTCTCTATTCTGGGACCATGTTACATTGTGAAAGTGCATACATACTCATGCCACTTTGCAATGCTGCAATACGATTCCCCGGGATCTTGATACAAAATGGTTGTAGCTTTTCAAATGTTTTTTTTTTTCTTCAATGAAACTTTGTCGCAAATTCTAGCTGTTTGTTCGAAACTTACTTATAATAAGTGTAATATTATATAATAAGTCTAATATCTCTAAATCACCTTTATAATACTTCAAGTTCAATAAGTTCATTAAATCATTAGACGAGAAGACAAACTGATAATAATTACGGAATTCTGAATGTATAAAAATATGAAGACATGCATTAACAGAAAATATGTAGAGAAGATGAGGAAATATTAGAAGAGAATAGAATTTTTGGAATAAAGAATAAAATTGTTTGTTTTCGAAATGATGATGTTTCATTCAATCATATTGTAGCCTCAATAAAATCTCGCTTTTTTCATTACGCAATTTAAGATCCCTCTCAGATTGCGGAGTGGTAATAATCTCTATACGGTCGATAGTTTTATTACTCCCTGTTTCATCGCATCACTGCCGATGCATCTTCAACGGAGATGATTAGGGTGCGACGCCTTCTATATATCGTGGTGATCACCTCGTTAGTTCAGTGGAGAGAAGGGATGTTTTATGCGATGCTCGTCTGATTGGCTATAATACTTGAGTAATTAGAATCGCTATAATCCTTAATTGATATGGAATATATTTCACATTTTGAATACCTGCTTTAAATCCATCCTTAGTATAAAATCTTTATATAATTTATAATTCCAAAGCAAAAAAAGTTCTCTGCTTCTTATTACTTTCACTTTTACTTTACTTCCACTTGTCGGTTGTTCATTCCATTATTCATTGTAGCAGCATCTCCAGTTGTTCTCTTTTCATCAAGAAGTATATTTTGAAACTTATCGAATAAAGACAAATCAAAAGTCGCGTGCGAATTCAAATCAAGTTCAAGCGCACACGCGGTAGTCCTTGGACAAGTACGCGATTGCATTGTTAGTCGCATCATAGAACTTGTAACGTATGAATATCTAATACTCCCCTCTACAATTAAATTCAGACAATATGTTTTGTTTCGCTCGACCCACCCTCGGTCCTTTCAATGGGACTAGGGGTTGTATTCCCCACCGCTTATCGACACGGTACTTTCCCCTTCTGGGTTCTATAATATTAAATAACGCGGTATAAGTGTAAATCTCGCACTAACCCCATCTCAACAGGGAATTTCAAAACCATACATGCGGTTGTTACAAAATAACAAATACAAACACATTTCCTTTAAAACTCAAAACAAACACAAATTAAATATTCCTCCCCAAATAATCGGTGCATAATATAGTTTAATTATCAATAATATAGTTCCATTATCAATTCTATATATTAGATCAGATGCAATCAGCAGTATTGTTTATTGTTCTTGAAATTGCAACATTTTATAGTTTATACCTTCGCTGATGTCCCTCTTCCGATTAGAAATCTCGGTAAAGTGTTCAATCTTGCCGCAGATGTAATCTGACTGAACTATAGGTATTCCTGCCGGTTTACAATCGTACCCTACTTCATTTCCTTAAGTTCAATTTAGTTAAGTGATCAGGGTGCGACATCTTGATTATATTACTAAACTGTGCGCAGTGTCTCAACTCCATCACAATCACTCAGCAAAATTGATGATGTAAACTTGTATCCAATAATTATCGTTGCTTTAAAATTCAAGGAGAAATTATGTGTATCTAATATTCAGGAAAGTACAACTTCAATGGATATTGTATCAAAATTAGTTGTTGATCACCATTATAATGATGGAAACAAGCCAACCTTAAACTGGCGCAGTACTGATCAGTATCTGGCGAAATTCCAACACATTTTGCCAGCTGGACCAGTATTGAAAATCATTAGCGGACTTATGCCATTATCATTAGAGGTTTAGACAGTATAAATACTAATAATACTAACCAGTAGAAGAGATTACAGTATTATTCCAGTCTCGATTCCAGTTCTGGCCTAGTTATACTGAAGGCCAATAAGTACCGGTTTAATTATACTGCCCCAGTACTGAAATCTTGCCACATCAGTAGGAAATTTCCATCTACTTAGCTTCATGGCTTTGTTAGAAACTCGGTTAGAAGAACAGGTGGCTTTACTGCAGAAGACTATCCTTTACAAATTCGACTTTTGTTAAATTGAAAAGTACAATAACAATAGCCCAACAATGAATTCATTATGTTCAATCAATATCACTCGTGCTGCTGCAACAATATAACAGGTCCAGTGCCAACAACAGACATGATGAATGTTAAACACAGTTATTGAAACATTGATCAAAATTGTTAAGACATAACTGACACATATTTATATTGTAATTATCCATCCGTCATTGGACAAATCTGTCCCTAAGAAATTGTACATGACATCTATACTGAAATTCACATATAGCGCATCACTCAATGATCGACTTTGGACTTAATTATTATTAACTGTAATACATTTGAAGACATGAGAATGACAACTCGGTGAAGACTAAAGACCATTCCATTTAGTCCCTACATCCGATTAATTCATGTATTATTTAGGAGCCAAATCAAATGTATTTACCGGGATGTCATTCTCACGTCTTCATTTCATATTCCTTCATTGACATTACCTGAGTAATAGGGAATGTTTTACTGCTAGGTAAATGCTAAACGTTGTTAGTGAAGGTCACAGCGACTCAGAAACAGCAGGCCTTGGAGAAGGAAAAAGAGAAGGCGGAGAATTCTGGAAAGCTTACAACCATAAGAAAGGATCAAAGTGTCTGCATTATTATCTCTGCACGTTTAGATTTTAGAAGGTTTATGGTCGCACTTTCTAGTATTCTAACTCTAACTGGTGCCATAAAAGCCGAAAACTATTAACAATAGATTGCCACCAGCCTACGCAGCTGGACAGGAGTAATGACCATCTTTCGAATTGTCCTCTTCAGGGACGGCTCCTTCTGCCATTCCTATAATTCAATAGGTTTACAATATCCTTGAAATCCTATTCATTGTATACAGTCTATTCCTGTGGCACTTTCTTCATTAGGCGTTTCTTTAATTCTATTATTCTAAACTGTCATAGCATAATGTCATATCATTAATATTATTATTTATTTATTATCACGAAAAACTACCGTAAGTTCGGAACTCTTTATTCATATAATTGAATTATAGTAAATAAAAATCCTAAAATTAATGTTAAGAATAATCTTATTAATCTTATATTTTTTTTATTAATTAAAATACTATAATGTCTAAAAGTAATTGTTACCCCAGAAGATGATAAAATAATAGTATTTAATAGAGGAATTTCATATGGATTAAATTGTTGGATATTTAAGGGTGGTCATTTTCTACCAATTTCAATATTTGGGGATAATGATGAATGAAAATAAGATCAAAAAAATGATCTTTATTTTACATCTTTCTTTACAGCCCAATTCAGTTTTGCGAATTTTTAAAGTTTACATCTATCCCAGAAACTTAACAGAATTCACAAAGAACAACAACAAATTCACAAATAACAACGGTACCAAAAATGGTTCAGAAATTGGTTTAATAAGAAGTAGACAGTAAACAGAAAAAATTTCCGAAAAAATATTGTTGAAGGAACGGAGCGGTTTGGATAGCCAAGGAGAGTTGACACTTTGTGACAAAAACTTGGCAGTGTTCAATCAAAGGTGGTGGTGAGAGTTTTCCGTTCTTCGAGGTGTCGAAGTAATACAAAAGATGGTCGACCATGCCCATTGTCTCCGTGTTTGAGTCGGGCAGGTGTCCAAACGGTCGGACAATAAGGGACAATCGGCGACCACCGGTAAAACTTTACAAACCCAGAAAGGTGTCAGAATGTATCCTGCGGACATCCTCCATCCCCTGTTCTCGGTCCTGGTGTCTCTTATTGTTATTGTTATTCCTAAACACCCCCTTCTAGACGACACGCCTATATAAATAGGCATTTTCGATTATTCAAATACCAGTCCAGAAGAAATCATGGCTTCTCTGTGGGAAGTCGTCATCCTTCCAAAATTAATCTTTAACTGGAATTCCTATCTAGGAATCGATTTATTAAAAGAAATTACAGTAAAACATTACATTCGCCATTAGAATAAAACTGACAGAATATAACAGAATATAATACAATAGCATTTAGTACACTTTTAAGAACAGTTAATTCATGCTTGAAATATTAACCGTCTTCATCCGAGAATTTGGAAAAGTATTTCCGGTAGTGGCTTTTTTTTCGGAAAATGCAGATTTGAAATGCACAGGTCCATTATTTTATATACAGGTACAGGGAAAACGCGTACAGAGGAACAACAATAGAAGCTGCTCAACGGGACATCAGCCACCGGATCCGAAGCAACAATGCTCCCTTGAACTTATATACAAGGATACGTGCTAGGGAACCAGAAGGACTCTTCGACTTGAAGGTTCTCTCGTGAGCTCATCGGGTTTTGAGCTTTACAGGTGGTCACTGAGGCTCGTGGCTCAGGCATAATTAAAACGCAACGCGAAATCCGCACTGAAGAAAGAACAAACCGCACAGCCTCTGTAGTTCCCGACTAATACCTGACCGGTAAGCCTTTTAAAAGCGTCCGCCAATAAGGATATAGAGTGGCTCTCTGCGCCTACTTACATGGGAATTTGCACCTACAAAGCAGACTTACCGGCCTGCTTTGTGAACACTCAATGGGACTACACCTTCCATCTGGACAGCTAGTCCTTCAAAGGAACTGCACCCCGGAAAATGTCCTTATTCTCTGCGATCGTGCAATTAATTCTCAACAGGAGGATTTCAGAGATAAATAACTTCTTTGGAATTGGTTCTCTTTTCAGGAAATGAGAGCAAGGTCAGGGAGGACATCCTTTCTGGATATTTAGAGGATATCTTTCTAGTTCATTCATGAAAGTGAAATAGGAATATGAATGAATATGAAGATGTGTTGATTACAATATAATATGAATATACTTGAATATAATCAAACTTAATGTAATAAGACTATGAATAACAAAACTTCAGAGTGGAGTATCAACAACACCCTCAGAAAGAGATGAGGAACTACCCAAAAAGATCAACAGGTCCCCAAAACTTTTACATTACAGTCCGTCACAAACTAATTAGCAACGGGTCCTACAAGACACCCTAGAAACGCACCGTATTAACTTTCTCAGCAGGGAACTGTAAACTACTGTAAATAACTGACCCTAAAAGCATCCCTATCAACTGTGACAACATCCCCAATGTCAGTCGTAAAAAATGAATACAAATAAGCCATAGATAAACCATAAAATTTTCTCTGGCAACAAAATATGACCAAAAGACCCACAACAATTGGGGAGTTTCTTGATACCAACTCGGAAACTGAACATTTGATAGAAAAAACTTTTCTAATACTGGAGCAATTCTTAGGAAACGACTGTAGGCTTTAGACACTATAATCATTTGATCAAATTAGCTAAATTAGCTAAACAGATCCAGAAAAGGTTCCAGCATCAATTCCTATTGTTTCTATTGATTAGTTCCTATTGTTTTCACCAGTGATAATTCTTTTATGATTCGGATACTGTAGGGACATGGAAGGCTAAAAAGGAGAATGATGCTGCGTCTCTCAACGTGTCAAGGAGGAACTCCAGTATAGATGCGTGGATCTGCCAGGTCTGTCAGTACTCCTGCGATTTATTTGCATGGGCTAAAAGCTTGAGAGCAGTCCCCGTATCCGCGACGAGAATCCAAGCATTGTGAGCTTCAGAGTACTCTCATCCATCATCAATTTCAACTACAACGAAAGCGCCAGAACGGAACTAGAAAATTATTCTTTCCTTTAGCATTGAATACCTCTTCATACAAATCCCATAAGTTCAAGCAACAATACTCCTAGAAAAGGAAATGAAGTACCCACAAAAGAATGCAAAAAAAAGCAGGAATTAACATGGTCCAAAATATTACACTAAATAATAAAATGGAAAATCGGAAATTGGTGCCAGATTGACATTTTTGATACCATTGGTTTAATGGATGAATGTTCTTTATACTAGGCTCGTGTTAGTCTGAATTTATAAGAAGAAAATACCAGATGGCCGATGTCCATAACTTCCATAAATCCGTTGTGCCTTCATAATATCCGTCCAACCAAAAAATCTTGAAAATCTCTGAAATAATTTGACTAATCTCTCAATAGGCAAAAAATTATATCAGCATTACATTGAAAAAAATCTTTATCTGACGCGACTAAACATCTTCTTTCGTGCCCTTTGGAGATTTATCCACTCTATGGAGTATCATCTGTCGGTTATTGGAAAAAAATGCATCCCCTTACCTGGTATTCTTCTTAAGGAAGATGCGCACGCGAACCTCGCTAGAAAATCCGGGATAAGCCTCGCGAGGGTCGTCGCTTATTTTTAGCTACTGGTCACTATTCCGCGTTATTCGCTGCAACCAGGTTTCGATCTCCTTGAACAAAATTAAGCCTATATCCGTCGAGATCCTCTTACGCCATTATCGAATTCAAGTTACAATTCCGTTTCTCTCTTTCTTTCTCTTTCTGCCACGTTTATATGGATTTACCCTCTGCTCCCTTTGAATCTGCCGACGATCCTGCGCGGCGACCTAAAGGAGCTCACGCATAAATGGAAAAGCGAGTGGTCCGACATTGTGGGTTTTAGTCTGCTACCTTACTTCCTTTCTTGTCAACTATATGTTTCCTCCTACTTGGCATACTTGGATCCTTACGAGTACACCGCACTTTGCGGTTCTTGTTACCGAAGAATGGATTTTTCTGTTTTCCACCGAAGGAGGACTTTCAAAGAACTCTATGGTCGACTTTTCCATTTTCAGTACACTTAACGAGAGATACGAAAAAAATATTTGTTCAAGAGAACTTCTAAAACGACTGGAAAGAGGTTTCTAGTATATGTGGGAACTTAACAATTGCGTCGTAAAGTTGACCTTGAAAGAAACTTCTCTAAACTTGAATTAGTGAAAAATCAGTGAAATTTCATTGATTACCAGTGAAATTTATAAACTGAGTCTCAGTGTGACTTTTTTCTCACGATTTTAATCAGTAAAAGTTCATTGAGAATCAGTCAAAAGTCACTGAAATTTTCAGTCATCTTCATTAAACTACTAAAAATTTCTATGACTTTTCACTGATTTCCAGTAGATTTTTCACTGATTAAAATCGTGAGAAAAGACTCACTGCAAATCAGTAGAACTTGACTGGTAATCAGTTAAATTTCACTGATTCAAGTTTAGAGAGTATTGGAAACCAGTGAAGAGTCACTGAAATTTTCTGTAGTTTATTAGTAACGATTAATGATTCTTTAATCTAATTAATGATTCAGTAGGTTATTACTGATTCTCAGTGGATTTTCACTAACTAAATCTTGAAGTAAGAGTCACTGAAAATCAATTAACTTCAATTGATTCAATTTTAGAGAGTACTTCTCTTTGGAATATTTAAAAGTAATTATTTCCAACAAGGAATTTTTTTAATTGAACTAATCAATACATGGGGGTTACTTAAAAAATATGTAATATTTTTGGGGACAAGGAAAATATATTGAAAATATAATATAAATAAAAAGAGTTTAGGAAAATATCATGATTTTAATAGGGTCGAATTTATATTAAGGCCCTCACAATTCCAAATGCGATTCTGATGGATTATTTACCATTTTGATTTTCTTGCAAACAAATTTTTCTGTTTATTTTATTTATAATTTTCAAAGTTGTTATTATGCATAATAAAAATCAAGAAAAAGTAGAATGGTTGAGAGAATATCCGATATGGTTGATAATAAGGATCTTTTGGACCTTGAAAATTTAAGTTCAGGAAGAACAGATATTATCCTTCTAGACAAGATATATTATATAACAAAAATTTATATCAAAACTTAAAAAGATATCTAATAAGGTTGAAGTTTCAGACATCTAATCTGACGAAGTTTTTGTATTTTTATATTTTTTATATTTATTAGAGTAAAAATATCAAAAGAAAAGAGTTCTAAGGAATATTTTTTATCTTTATTTATTTACTAGCAGAAATTTACCAAAAATTGCCTGGGATTTTAAGAAATTTTAAGTGAAAAAGGAATTTCAAGATTTTTTAAGGAATTTCATTTGATTTTAAGTGACTTTGAGGAATTTTAAGGAATTTATTCTAATATAGACAGAATAAAATGAAATTCCATGAAATATTTTTAAATTAGTTGCAATTTTTTAAATCTTCTTTAAATTTCTTAAAATCGTTTGACATATTTCAAAATTCCATAGAGTTCATTAAAATTTCTTGAAATCTCGTAAAATCTCTTGAAAGCTCTTAAAGTCCCTTCAAATTTCTTCAAGTTTCTAAAATTCCTGAAAATTACACAAAATCACGCAAGATCCTAGAACAGTTTTGAAAATCACAAAATTTACAAAAAAAATCCTTAAAATTAATGTTTGAACGCGTAACTGTTCTAAATTAATAATAGTTATAATTGTTTTTGTTTGTTTATTTAATGAATTTATGTAAATAATACAATGTATAAGTGTTCAGTACAAGTATGGTTCTCTCCAATGAGAGGTGATTCAAAACCGGGTGCAAGAAAGCAACTGAGCTTAGTTACAATTAGAGAGTAGAACTGAGGTGCAAGCTAAGATGACACATTTTTGGTTAAGAGAGGGGGTAGAGTTTTATGTACGATAATGGAAGAAAGCAGACCCTTTTAATAAGAATAGGTCAATGAAAAGACCCAAGAAATTTTTAAGAAGTATCGGAAGGTACACTTAATCCAGAAAGGTATATGACCTCGATAAAAACAAATCGGTTTAAAGCTATAAAATGGATACTAAATATGCTAATGGTAAAAATACAGCACGTTCTTAATTAAAACCTACAATAGCTATTGTTAAGACAATATCTAAATTTCTAAAGACTAATAGAAAATAAAGATACAACTTAAGATTGCGGGGATTTCCAAACCTATAAATTGCAGATTGTCACAAAAACTATAATTCATAAACATTTGTACAGATTTTATAGTATCTCAAACATTCTTTCAAATACTGAAAAAGTCTTCAAAATTATTTAAAACCTTTTACAATCCGCCTTTAAAGTCTCTTTAAAATTCCTAGGTAAATTTCTGCCAGTCAATAAATAAAAATGTTGGGCTTTCGAAACCGTGGAAACAATTTTTAAAAGTATTTTTATTCCATTGAATAAAAAAATAAAAAATCGTCAGATTAGACGTCTGAAACTTCAACCCAATAGAAATCTAACACTGTAATGTTGAAAATTGACAAAAATTATACATCAAAATCCAAAATGCATATTTTTTAAAATTTGATTACAATACGAATTAGCTTGTAAATTATCCCGAGAATTATCCTCTTGTCTACTATTATTTATAAATCAACTGGATAATTCAATATTTATTCTGAAATTCGAATGTTTTATCATAAATAATCACGTACTTTTCAAGGAGACTCTAATAAATATCACAGCCTATCATGATAAGGTGAGAGGGATAAAAAGGGCGAAAAAATATCACATATTTAGTAAAGGACCCCAAGATCAAAAATAATATTTAAAAATATGAAATTAAAAAAGTAATTACTTAAAAAATTGCTTAATTTGTATTGGTATAAGAAATAAGACAGTTAGACAGGAGGTCATTAGAAAGAATAATACATGAGGGGCAAAAGATTGACGGTTCAATTCTAGGGAGTTCTATAGATCCGGTTGACATAAAGAAGTCCATCTCTCGAAAAATAATATTTTTCCGGAAAAAATTAGAGTGCTGGCAGGAAGGCAGGCAGGGAGAAAATCGATCGACCCTTGGAGATCTCGATACCTCGTAAGAGACTTTGTCATTTAGCGGAGCACAATGAAGGGGCCCACGATAGCTGGATTGTTTGGTACATTTTCCCACAAAGGATGAGGCAGTCCCTTTGGCGAGGGGAGTCAGCCGAGTCGATCGCCAATTGACTGACATTATCGGTTCATCTTTCAGATTAGGAAGATTGCTTCGAAAGGCGAGGAGATGCGACCTGCCCTTTATCCTTATACCAGTGACTCAGATTGAAACAGCTTGTCCTCGCGGCAATAATTCCACAAACATCAAATAATTTCACATAAACATATAATCATTTAAACTGTATTTTTCATTCAGTTATAAAATAAGCCAATTTGGATAAATAAATTGGGATATACAATTTATACAATACAAGCAGACGAAGCAATGAAATTTCGCTGATTAAAATTTAGAGAGTACATTTGAAAGAATAATTTATGCGAGATTTTATAGAGACGTTTCGTTAAACAATCTACCCTTTTTAGAGAGAAATTTCAAAAGATTTCTGGGAATTTTAGTGGATTTTAACAATTTTTAAGTGATTTTTACGAATTTTAACTTAATTCATACCATTTTAAGAGATTTTTGAAAGCGAGTTTTAAGGGATTTGATATTTTTTTTTAATTTTGAGAAAAATGAAGAGGTTTCTAAGAACTTTAAGAGACTTCAACAAATTTTAAGCGAATTGAAAAGATTTTTATGATTCTTTAAAGATTTCATGGAATTTAATGAGATTTCTAATAATTTAAAGAAATTTTTCTGATTTTATAAAAATTTTGTAGAATTTTTTGAAGATTTCTAAAATTTTTTTAGATATTTTTACAAATTTTAACGAACTTCAAGAGGTTTTTAAGAATTTAAAGAGATTTCAACCAATTTTCAAGGAGTTCTAACAGTTTCTAAGCTTTTAAGGGATTTACAATGTTTTCGTGGAATTTAAGGGAATTTTAAGATATTTTAAATGTATCTAAGAGTTTCGAGGTATTTTATGGAATCTTAAAAAATTTCTAATACTGTTAACGGATTTTAAAAGGTATAAAGAGATTTTAACGTATTTTAAGGAATTTTTACGATTTTCAAGTGATTTTAAGTGAAATCAAGAGATTTTTATGATTTATGAGAGATTTTGTTAAATGTTAAAGGATTACATGGTATTTGATGAGATTTCTAAAAATTTTAATGAATTGTAAAGGATATATAGGAAATATTATCGTAGAATTTAAAGATTTTTAAGAAGTTTTTTGGAATTTTAAAAGGTTTTTGTGAATTTTAAGAGAATTCAAAAGGTTTCAGAGAATTGTAAAGAACTTTAAAAAATTTTACATGTTGTGATAAAATTCCCAGAAATTTTAAAAGAATTCAAGAGATTTGATGAAATTTTTAATAATTTCAAGGGAATATTTGGTTATTAAAAGATTTAATAGAATTTTAAGGATTCCATAGAATTTAACGAGATTACTAATAATTTTAATATTATAGATTTTATAATACGTAAAGGTACTTTAAATGTTATCGTGGAATTTAAAGAAAATTTCAAGAAGTTTCTGGGAACATTCAGAGGGTTTCACGAATTTTAAAAGATTTGTCTCATTTTGAGAACTTTTTGTCTGATTTTAAGACAAAGATTTAACTGCGGGATTTTTATAAGTTTTAAAATATTTTATGAGGTTTAAAGGATTTTAAAGTTTGTTAGGTAATTTTATTGAGGGATTTCAAAACAAGTTCTACACATATACGATTTTTAGAAGATTACCGTAGAATTTTTAAGGATTTAATGAAATTTTATGAAACCAAGGATTTTAAGAGATTTTAAATGTTAAGAAATTCCAAGAGGTTTTTAGGAATTTTTAGTTAAGAGATTCTCGCGAATTTTAACTTGGGTTTCAAGACATTTAAGATTTTAATGATTTTTTTTGCTCTAAAATGAATTAAATTTTCCTCGATTTTATCTCTGAAACATCTGTGAGAATAAAAGAGAAGATAAAACAATTTGTCAGAAATTCAATGGCAAATGCCATACAGAATTATATCCAGAAGAAAGGAAAATCTGCCAGAAGTAGAATTTCTTTGACAAACGATACATAGCCACTATGATGTGACTAATGACTAAATTTGTCCGACGACTTTCTGAATGAACACACCCCACTCTATTCCCGCCAAAAATTCGGCGCCCGATTGTCTAGCTTTGACTCTAGTATGGGGGATTGGAATGTGGTCGAGGGTAGCTTTCGCCTTTGGCCACGTTCACTTCCCTCCCACCAGATATGCATTTTCGAGGCTCGACCATCAATGAAACCTGACCTTCTCCAAGCCAGAGATATTACACAGGTAGATCTAAATTCTAAAAGTCGGACACAATAAGAAGGCATTCTCAGCGTCACCTACACTGAAGCAGGTGTTAGTCAACGCCCTTATGATCCTAAAGGGCATCTGAAGAATGGATCTCTTATAACACCAACATTTTTTTCTCTCGCCTGAAAAAAAGGCAGAATCAAGGAAAGCTGGAATTTCCATGGAATTGCACGTTCCCCTTTTGTTACACCTCAAAACCGACAATACTTTTGGTCACGCTGTGTGTACGAGTTCGAGTCTCATATTGTTAGGGACAATGGAATTGGAAAACTCGTAATTTTTCCTGTTTCCTTTAAAATAAAAAAAAAAATGTTTTGTATCCCTGAAATAGAATTTTTTTATGGATGTTTTGTGGAAAAGCTTTAAAAGTCTGCTGAATAAAATAATAATAGCTGTAAAACGAGACAGAAGATCTTCTCAAGTGGAATTAGTTATTAGTTATTCTAATTTGAAGCTAACTACGTAGGAGCGTAGGTATTATATAGAATCTATTTTCGCGTAAGCTACATTTCAATGGATTCAATTCAATTGAAAATTGTAGACGCGTGTAATAGACATGAACTTAATTGATTAAAAGTTAGATAACTTAAATTACGGTGAAGTTACGTAAATAATCTATAAGTGGCTTATTATATATGATGTGTATATCAAATTGTAAAACAGTAAGAAGTACTAAGCAGGTGGATTTTTTAAGTAGATTCAAGATTCGAGTAGTGACTAGCAACCAGCAAATCTTCCCTTATTGAATGAAAAGAGGAGACGTTAACAGGACAACAATAAATTCGTCATGCTGTTAATAAATCCCATTGCAAGAAAAAGAAAGAAAATCTGTGACGGTGTACAAAAGCGCGGATGGAGGAGGATACAGAAGGCGGCCCCTTTGCTGCATTTATTGTGTAAGCCAGCTTAAGCATTGTCGTCCATTGCTACTGGCATTGTCACTGTTTCCCAGACTTCTTTGCGAGCGATCACTGCATTTATATTGTATTTTTCTTCAGATCCTTTCTCAAATTCTGCGTTCACACGCCCTTACGACACCAAACGATGTTGCGTTATTTTTCAACGCAAACATTGCGAGGGGTAGTCCCATATGTTGTACTTAAATAAATTTTGTTAATAGACACTTAGACAGCGTTAAGAAATTTCAGAACTTCCTATATTTCGAGTCAAATATAGGAAGTTCTATGGAAAATAGGAGAACAGGAAAATAACAGGAAAAAAAAATTGTTAGGGAAATTTGATTAACTGACAGGGAGAATATAAAGTGATATATAAATATGTAATAATAAAGTAGAATCACTTGTCGTGTAACTTTGGAATTTTTTTCAACGGTGTGACTTTTTATTAGTAATTATGACAGTTTGATGCTATGCTGCGTTTTTTTTATATTACATATATTAGCTTTTATAATTTAGATTTCCAAGGATTTAGAAGGATTAAAAAAATTTCTTGGTACTTTTTGTAAAATTTTAAGGATTTTTAAAGATTGCGAGAGATTTTTAAATAATTTTTAAGAGATTTATGGGAATTTTTAAAGATTTTCTCAAGCATTTTAAGTGATTTTAAAGGTTTTCATGGAGTTTTAAAATATTTTAATAGATATGAAGAGGTTTTCATGAATTTTTGAGTGATTTTAAAGGATTTTAAAATCCGTCATGGAATTTTAAAAGAATTGGAGATAATTTTTGATTTTTTACCTATTTTGTTAAATATTAAAGGCTTTCATAGAGTTTTAAAATATTTTCAGGGATTTTAAGAGACTTGGATAAATTTTTAAGTGATTTTAAAGGATTTTACAATCCGTCATGAAATTTTAAAAGAATCTGGATGAGAAATATTTTTTATTTTTTACATATTTTGTTAAATATTAAAGGATTTCATGGAGTTTTAAAATATTATAAGAGATATGAAGAGATTTTGAGGAATGTTTAAATTTAATTTTATATTTATTTTTTTAAACAGATTTTAAATATTTTGTTAAATGTTAAACGATTTCGTGAAGTTTAAAATATTTTAAGAGATATTAAGGGATTTTCTTCGAATTTTAAAAGATTTCAGGAGGTTTCTATGATTTTAAAAGAATTTTGTGGAATTTGAAGAGACCATAAAATTATATAAAATATTTTCAGGAATTTTAAGGAATCTTAAAGTTTAAAATTTAAAGTAATGAATAAACTAAAATTTTAAGGGTTTAAACTGATTTTGTGGAATTTTGAAAGAATGAGGGGAACATTAAATAATTTCTAGGAATCTTAAGAAGTTTATAAGGATTTCATGTAATTTAAAAAAATGTTATGGCATTTTAAAAGTTTTCGTGACATTTTAAAGAATTTCTAAACGTTTCTAGTTTGTAGAAACAAAGAATTTTAAGCAATTTCGAAATTTTTCGTGGAATTTTAAGAAATTTCAAAATTTTTCTAGAACTTACAAAATATTTACAAACCTTAAGTGATTTAAAGGAATTTTAAATTTCCTTGTGGAATTTAAAAAATTTCAAAAGATTTTTATGATTCTTAAGAGATTACCTAGAATTTAGAGTAATTTAAAAAGATTAATGTATCTAATATATTACAAGATTTAAAAAAATATCAATAGCCTTTGAATTTTGATAAGAGATTTTCGCGCATTATTAGAAACTTATTTGCATTTTAAATACATTTATCTCTCAGGGAAATACATCTCAGTCAGAAAAAAACCAGGAAAATTGAAAGATTCTTGTGATTGAATAATTTGAATTTTTTAACACAGAAGATTCTGAAATATAATTTAAAACTCTCTGATTGCAAAATAAATTATACACCCCATATTGATGAATTGAAAGAATCAGAAACAAATTGCTTTTAAAATTTCACACGGTTGGCATTTTCAATCAAGAATAATAGAAATTATAACATATTTTGTAGTATGGAACATGTGTGATTTTAATGGGAAGCCATCGACGACATTGGCAAGGTATCGGTTAGCAAATCAATCGGTTCAACTTATTCTGACATTATGCATGCTTCTACCTCAGCACGCCTACCAATAAATAATAATTTATTGCTTTGTGATCGAGACTTCCATAGTGGTACAACTGTAATTATTATTAGTTATCGATCTGCCACTGGAAATTCGACTTCGAACAAGCCTTCCTGTCGATTTTGCATTTATTTCTATCCCCAATTTATTATCGAAACTCACGCCCAGTGAGATTCTAGTATGACATCTGGACGTATTAATAAATTTAATGTATTTATTTCTCGTTTTGAGAAGCAGGTAGTCGCGATCCTGTATTCGGATTTCGTCGCGCAATTTGCATCTGCAGAATTGAATTCGAGATCGAGAAATGATGATGAATATTGATTTGAATATATTCTTAACCAAAAGGGTTTGAGTACCAATTTTCAAATGCTATAATTTTATAATTATTTACATCTGATAACATATTTCACATTTTCAGACAAACAAGTGAAATAATATCAATAACATTCAATTATCTATGTTTTCCATCTTTTATTGCTTATTATATATTTATATATGTTCAAAGTTATATGAAGTTATTAAATTGCAGTGGAGACACGTGTATAAATTGCATTCTAATTTAATGCAAGCCAGAATGAAAATTAGACTTTAACATTGCCAATAATTTATTCTCAGTGGCATGATCTTTTTTACCTGTTGTCACTTGTGCCATTTCGACGTTAGCATTGAATGGCAGTGTCATGCAAAGTTGGGAGAGGAATTTTCAACATCAGCTTTGGTGCCACTGATGCAGGACCTACAACGAAACGAATCGATGTTACTATGCAGAGTAAGCGATGCAAATTCCCCGCAGTTTTCAGACATATGTCACCACAGGCGCACTTGCCCGCGTGCCATCGTGTGTATGTGGGGTGTTCTCCATTGGGGCATAAGTAGGCGCGATATGCCCGCCATTATAATAAACCATTGACGGCATGAATAAATTCTAATCGTCCGTTAACGTTTGCTACGATTATTAACCCGACATAAGGAAATATCCTTCTTCGCACTCAAATATAATGAACAAGGTCCTAAATAATAATAAGATCCTAATGAATAAAGAAAATTCAACATGTACAAATTCGAAATTATTCGAAATTCTTCAAAATGTTGAGGAACGTGCATGGAAAATCAGAGTGGGTGGCGCACTTTGAATGAAAGCCTAAAACTGTCAACTGTGAAAATTATTGAGGGTTTTCTCTTTCCATTTTTTTCCCTCTCTTTTCAGTCGTACGACCTGCGTGCGTGTTTCCATGAATGAAATCTTCTAACCACTGCGATTCGTCAATGATGGGCACAGCCATGTGTCCTTTTCGTAGGTCCTTTAACCATCAATGGTCACCGCACTCTTTCGCCGCTTTGTGCAGTTTCTCGTAACAAGCGGGGCGCAACAATGTCACTGTCTTTTCTCCCACGCACAATGGATCTGGCATTCGACCTAGCACCAAATGCAAGCAAAGCACAATGCATCGACACAATGCATCCAATGCCCAAAAGAAAAATGGCCTTTGTCACATCGGATTTTTTCTTTCTACCTTCCTGTGTCCCGAGGCATCATCGCTCGCCATGTCTTCACGTATCGACGCCCAACATATTGATAGGCCTTAAAACAGCCTTGCCATATGACACATTAGGGTGGGCAAAAACAAAATGGAAGGGACATGAAAGTTGGGATATAAAGGATTATATAAGTAGGATTATATAAATGAATTTTAATAAATGAATTTCGTGTATTCATAAAAATGAATTTCATTTCATTGGGGAACTTTTTATAGAAGCTATAGACCTCCCAGATTCAGGAATTCAAGAATGATACATAGATGAATGATTTTCAATTATGAAAATTCAATATCCCCTAATTAGGATCGTCACAACATTAATAAATCTCAACACGCCGGAAATGGTAAAGATGTCCAGGGAAATCCCGAAAATCTTCAATTTTAGCGTGGAGAATGACGAGGACTTTTTGCTTGTTGAGAAATCATCAATGAATTTTTGTGCAGCTAGAGAGAAGAATCTATGGTAGGCCCTAAGCAGCTCAAGTGTGAATGGTGATTCAAAAATAGAGACGCATGATGAATAGTGGATAACATATTAAAAGCTGCATCCCCTTTCAAGAGACAAGGATGATCTGATTATGTTTGATTGATTATATTTGCGTATTATGTTTGATATATTCTATTACCGAAAGTTGAGATCTGGATGTATTTTAAAAAATATTTCATTCATGCTGACGTGTTTTCATAAAATTGTAAAGCCTCGATGGAAGGGCTACAATTATTTCCTTTTATGAAACCAATATCAGTGCAGAAATTGCGTCATTTGGCCTGATTTAAAATGGGGCCCTCTTCTGGATTTTCATTATTAATAAAAATATTTTCAGCTTAAGGCCATGTAAGACTTACCCGATCTCTACCTTATCGACATTTTTTTGTCTGCAACGCTACGTCTACATTTATTGAGATATCAAATTGAAAATTTCTATAATTAAAGAAAATATGCTAAGGTATGTTTATCTGGTCTTAATTTTTGTAAAAATAAAAAAATAATTTTTTAAAAAAATTTCTTTTTACAAATGTCAATATTTAAGACCAGATAAACGTACCTTAGTGCTTTAGCTTCAATTTCAGAAATTTTCAATATGATATCTCAAAAAATGTAGACGTAGCGTTGCAGACAAAAAAATGTCGATAAGGTAGGGATCGGGTAAGTATTACATGACCTTAATCTTACATTTTTAACACTTAATTTTTTATAAAAATATAAACGATAGCTATAATCCTTTAGGAAATCTTGATATCTTTGAAATCTTGTAAAATGTTTTGAAATCTTTTAAGATGCGCTCTCAACGCATTTTTCCTGGAATTTAGTCAGTTTTACTACTTCAAATTGTAACTTTTCCAACGAAAATAGCAGGATTTACAATTTTCTTAGTACAAATTACAATTTAAAATAGTAAAATCGACTAATTTCCAGGAAAAATGCGTTCAGAGTGCATCTTAACTATTTTAAATGGTAAATTCAGCTATTTACTTTTTTGCGTGTAAATTCTGTGGAATTCTCTTGAAAATGCTTTAAAATTCTTAAATATCATTTAAAATACCTTGAAATACTTTAAAAAAAATTTAATTAGCTGAAAATCTTGAAACTTATCCGAAGTCTTTTGAAATTCTTCGAA
The DNA here is from genome assembly GCA_900474275.1 of Synergus japonicus. Taxonomy (NCBI): domain Eukaryota; kingdom Metazoa; phylum Arthropoda; class Insecta; order Hymenoptera; family Cynipidae; genus Synergus; species Synergus japonicus. Next base: position 122,391 of record UCOH01008413.1, on the reverse strand, counting down.
AATCGTGATGAGTTAATAAAATCTCGCTTAAAATCTCTTCAAAACCTTTAGGGAAATAGTGATATCATTGAAATATTATAAAATTTCTTGAAATCCTCTTAAATTCCCTAGAAACACCCGAAATCTCTTGAAATCCCCTTAAAATCCCAACCAATAAATCAATCAATCATCAATTAATAATGCAATCAAATTTTGTAAATAATTAATAGAATGCAGTTTTTTAATATAGGGCCATGGCCCCATATTTTCTGCAATGCTATTTTCGATATAAAAAACAGTCGTGTGGCGTGCGTTTTCTCTGCACGTGTTTGGCAGAAGTTTTACACTTTCTACAAACACAAAATCGTAAAGCCTAGTGCTGTCGCAGCAGACTTTTTTATGATAAACCGTTATAAACTAAATCCGAAGGTTTTCGAGAAAGCGCACGTTCGTCACCGGCTAAGTACCCTTAGCCCATCGGTCCCAGCTACTTTCCCTCTCGGACTTAATTATTGTGAATCATCTTTCTCAGACGATTTTCCGAGTGGAAAATTCTTCGCTGGGGTTTTTCAACCATTCGGTCTTGAACCTGCGACACGGTCAAATCTGTGCCTCTTACGAGATTCGTATTTTCGCCTTCAACCGAGTCAACGCGTACTTGATAACATAATACATTTGTAACTGGTTTGTTTTTATTATTAATAAATACCAATTATTAATTACGCGTTACTGTTTGATTTCACCCGCTCACTGACTCTTAAATTGGTGACCCCGACGTGATTAAAGGTGAACGCGGTTTGTGTTAAAAACTGTGACGTGTTTCGAGTGTCGTTATCTGTGCCATAACTGTTTTCAAGATGCCTGTAGGTAAGGCTGCCGCCGTGGCCCCTCCACCGATTGTGAACGTGCAGGCGCCTAGACATTTTCGCGCGCCCACATTTTTGGAAAATAAAATTAAAGTGTGCTTCACGCTACTCGAAGCACAGTTTGTTACAGCGCACATTACCGACGATAATGTAAAGTACTGCAACACCGTATCTAGCCTGACGGAGAGACCTATTGGACAACTTGAGGACATTTTAGTAAATCCACCGGAAATCGAGAAGTACTTAGACCTCAAAACTAAAATGATCGAGAGGTTTACGGAATCCGATAGTTCTAGAGTTCGCAAGCTGATGGAAGGCGAACAAATGGGCGATCGCAAGCCCTCTGAATTTTTCCGCAGCCTTAAATCGCTTGCCACCTGTTAAAAATACTTGAGCAAGCAAGGATTGCAGTATAGGTAGTATTTTGATGGTTTGTAGAAAAGAGAGAGCCCAGGTAGGGCCACAAAAAAATAAGACTTTAGTCGCTGACCGATGTCTCCAAATGTTGTCCAGATATATATATACTTTATTTATTTATACTTTTTTCCGTACTTTAGGATGTTTCCAACTGCATTGATTTGTATCTGAAGTTAGTTCAGTCCTAGCGCTCGAAGGAGTATTACCGTTTACTCCTAACCGATCTTTACTCTGTATAATTTATAACTTTGTACTTTTTGATGCAAATAAAATACTTTGGTTTAACTCTACTGTGTTAATTGAGTTTATATTACTTATTAAATTCAATACCACCACTAATACCACGGAACGGTGATGGCAGCTTCCAGCGAGAAAATAGTGGAGAAGATCCTGAAACTCGCAGATTCCGTACACGAGGTAAGCCCATGCAAGCAGGTCAACGCAGTCAGAGACTTGACAGATCTTGTGGAACAGATGCACAAATTAACTCTCCAAGTTAATGTGCTAACTCAAGATCGCTGCCGTTCTCGTTCCCGTGGAGCTCCTAGAGGATCGCAAAGCCGCGCCTAGACGCCCGGATCGGCCCATGATTCGACAGGTGATCGACTCTGTTTCTACCACCGTCGATTTAAAGAGCGTGCAAAACACTGCCGCAGCGGTTGCACGTGGTCGGGAAATGATGCCCGCCGTTAATGAATTCGGCAAGCATTAACGGGTCGTCAGCACATCGCCGATTTTATGTGAAGGATGTGAACTTGCGCAAATCTTTCCTCATAGACACTGGTGCCGATTTGTCTGTGTACCCGCGCACGTGGCTCGCTGAAAATGTTAAAAAGTTGAACCTGCGACACGGTCAAATCTCTGCCTCTTACAAGATTCGTATTTTTGCCTTCAACCGAGTCAACGCATACTTGATAACATAATACATTTGTAACTGGTTTGTTTTTATTATTAATAAATATCAATTATTAATTACGCGTTACTGTTTGATTTTACCCGCTCACTGACTCTAAAGTCGTATATCTACTTGCGATAGAAACTTCGGAAAATGAATGTGTAACATTGACATTTTCATATTATGGAATCTATTGATTAGAAGAACAATATTGGTGAAAATAAAAACGTTATAAAATGTTTTTTTGTGAATAAGCGATGAATAGACTATTATCCGATAGATTACTTGATCGAGGATAATAACGATAGTGGGTATCATACAATGGACTCGCGTCACCTATATAAATGTGCTGCGTGATGGAGGATATCAGTGGGGCCGTTGTCTTTCTTTGTCGTGTCATGTTCCTGACACTCGTCATTGGGTTCGATTAGGGGAAGGAACGATGATCTCGTTAGGAATATTTACACGTGGACGAATAAAAGAGTATCACTTCTATATCCCAATTCCCAATTGTGGGTGCGGGTACTCTTGAAATAATCTCTATAAAAAAGATGTTTGCTGATAGGGGATACAGAAACTCTCATTGACAGACAATTTCCATGATATTTCATCCTTTTATAATTACAAGAACGATGGCGCGTTCCGCGCGCGCATTTACGTTCTTTTTCTATATTATAAAATTTATTACATTTTATTTCTCTAATCTCATAAAATCTATGTTAAACTTCGTGAAAATCTCTTAAAATTTTCAGAAACTTCTTGAGATTCTTTTAAATTCAATTATAATAATTCAAATCCCTTTGATATTCTTTAAAATCCATTAAAAGTATTAGAAATCTTATGAAATTCCATGACAAACTTTAAAATCTCTTAAAATTCCCAGAAAAATTCTTGAAATTTTACGGTAACACTTAAACTTTCTTTATACCCTTAAAAATATTACATAGAATTTGTCAAAATCTTTTAAAATTCTTTAACAACTTTTTAAAATCCTCATAATTTAAAAATATTTAGAATCCCTTAATATTCTCTAAAACTTCTTAAAATTGCATGAATTCCTTTAAAATTCCGCGAAATATCTTGAAATCTCTTAAAATTCTACAAAAATTTTCAAAATCTTTTTAAATCCACGTTAAAATTTATGAAAATCTCTAAAAATCCCTAGAAACCTCTCAAAATTCCTTTACATTTAAAATCCCTTAAAATCAGTAGAAATCTTATCAAATTCCATGAAATCCTTTAAAAATTGACAAAATCTTTTAAAAATCTCTTTAAATACTTTTAAGTAAATTATTATAAATCTCATAAAACTCCCTCAAATCCATAAAAATTCCCCAATATCTTTTAAAAATCGAAAAATTTCTTGAAAACCCTTAAAATTTGATGAAAACCTTCGAAATCTTTATAAATTCTACCAAATCTTTTAAGAATCGTAAAAGGCTTTTGAAATTCCTTAATAAAATTCCCTATAAAGTTTTAAATTCCTTATTTAAATCCCACAAAAAACATATTTTAAAAGTCATAAAAGTTCCTTGAAGTCTGATTGAAATCTGATGAAAGTCGTGAAAAATTCTAAAAATGTCCAGAAACTTCTTGAAATTCTTTAAAATTCTACGATAACATATAAAATCCCATTATCTCCCATGAAATCTTAAAAAATTCCCTTAAAATTCCTAGATTTTCAATGTATTTCGAGTTTAGACTCGTGAAAAAATGATTATTAACGAAAGCAAATTTAAAATTTCAAATTAAATTCACATGTATAATTTACGATTCGGCAAGTATCGATTGTCGAAAATCACTATCGATACTTACACGACGAATCAGGAGTGCGGAATAGGCGTTATGATATTTCGACTTCGACTCAATCATCTTTTTAGAATAGATAGTAAAATAATTGACATACGCAACTCATAATTAGTTTAAAAAATAATATTTTCCAATCTATAAGATTAAAATTGATATAATAGAATGCTACAAATAATCGGGATAAATTAAATTCAGAAATCAAGAGCTAAATCGGTTTGACTTTCAACCTCGCTTTCAACGGGAAGAGTAGAAAAATATTCGTTTTCCGTAAGCTGAGTACGGCTTGATCTCAATTTCTCATCGTATCGCCTCTGGGCAAATTAAACGTCGAGCTTAAGCGATTTAGTTCAGCAAACGGAATTTCATTTCAAGACGTTTCTCTTGAGAAAGAAAATGTCATCCTTGATGTCTCCTTGAGAAGAATTTCGAATCCCGCAGGTTCAATCAATTTCAAATGCAAATCACATCTGGTTGCGGTTGTCGACAATTGGAAAAGGAAGGACTAAGAGACGCGATGCCGATCAGGGAAAATAAACGCAACCCTCTGTCATTCGATATCTTAATCAATACGTCACGACGATCTTCTAGAGTGTCGGCGGACAGGACAAACCAAATCCCCGGGGGAATAAAAGTAATCGCGAAACCAACGAGTGTCTGACAAACAAATCTCGTAGAAAAACGAACAATTATTCAAGCAACGGACGATGGATATCCCTCAGTATTTACTTATCTACCTGCCGGTTTACTACGCGAAGCAATGTAAGAGCGATGGGAGGAGGGGAATTAAAGGATGGCTGATGCTTGATGGTAAATTAAAATGCTATTTGCCTCGATACTTTAGACTTGATTCAATTCTATTTTACACTAACCGAGTGTCAAACGCCGCTCTATTTTGTAATGATTTCTTGCTTACGATACTGATTAAGCAAACAGAAACATTGTTTTATTCTTCTCTGTTCTTATTACAATACAAGAAAATTACAAAAATTCTTCTCATTGCAAAAATTGACCCATTTAGCTGTATAAATAGGGTTCTGACGAGGCCCTGGTCGGGATTTCTATTTGCAATAAAAATATTTTAATATAATTAGTATTAATATCTCTCATTAATAGCAATCTTATATTTGCATTTCCACACCTTAAGATAATGTAATAAAAATGAGTTATTTTTGATAATGAAACAAGGCATGGAAGAGTTTTCCACATCAAAACCAAAATTCGGGTAAACATACGAAAATTTTAGGGAAAAAAAGTAATACGTATGTTGTTGGTTAGAGATTTAAGGAGATTTCAAAAAATTGCAAGAGTTTTTAAGGTATCTCAAATAATTTTGAAAGATTTCAAATGGTTTTAGAGGATTTTAAAAAATGGCAGCAAATAAGAAAATTAACAGATTGAGAAAATCCAAAAATCATTTTTGTTTTCTAACTTTAAAATCGTAAGTTTAAAAAATTTTTTTAATTTACAAAAATCACTTCAACATTTTTTTAAAATTCTTAAATTTTTGTTATTCTTTTAGAATACTCTTGCATTACACATAATTTTAAATAATTGAATATCCCGAAAATATTTTTATTTTTTTTCGAATTCCTTAAATATTCTTCTAAAATTTATTGAAATATTTCGAAGTCATTTTAAAATCTCTTAAAATCCTTTATAGGAAATCCGAAATTTTGATGTCTTTGTAACCTTGTAAAATTTCTAGAAATCCCTATAAATTCCCTAAAATCACTCAAAATCTCTTGAAAATCCTCAAATTTTTTTTTATTCTTTTAGAGTACAAATGATACGCAAAATGATACGACTACAAAGCTTCCTCTATGAGGATGTAAAAATAATTTTATATATTTCTTTTCATAATTTTCAATAACTATAGAAATTTAGAGAGATTTCAACATATGTCACGAATTTACGAGGTTTCAAGGGATTTCAAGAAATTTAACAGATTTTAAGAAATCCAAAAACATTTTCTGTTTTCAAATGCACTATCTTGATATTTTTTAGAATTTTATTAAAATCAACTTAAAATCACTCGAACACTCTTGAAATACTTTCACAAGATATTGAAATTTCTTGAAAATCCTTAAATTTCTGATATTCTTTTAAGATTTTTTGAAACTTTTAAAGATAATTAATAATCCCTTGAAATGTTTACAGGAAATTAATTGAAAATCTTGAAATTATGTTGAATTCCGTTAAAATTCCTGAAAAAGTTCTTAAAATCGCTTAAAATCTCTTTGGAATGCTTTAAGATGTCTTAAAATTTTTTTTAATCTCGTGAAAGCTCTTAAAAATCCATATATTCTTTAAAAATCCTTATATTCTTTAAAAATCCTTTGAAATTACCTAGAATCACTTCAAATCTCTTGAAATCTCCTTAAATTCCTTAAAATCACTTAAAATCTTTTGAAAATCCCATAAAATTCTTTAATCATTTAAAATCCCTTGCACTACTTAAATAACCTTCTAAATTACTTAAAAATATTAAAGCTAGGGGTCGTTCAAGTATTACGTATCACACTTTGGGGGGGGGGGGGAAGAGATAGATATTCGACCTTAATATCTTGGATTATAGTGAATCATATGGCAGCCATTTATTATAATAAAAAAAATTCTATCAGGATATTCAGCCTAAATATCTTAGATACTTAAATTCTCAAATACACTCAGAAAAAACTTTGTTTTAAATCAAAACTTTTATTTTATTAACTCAAATTTAAAATTTCCTTATATTAAAGAAAACTTTCTTTCTTTTAAAATAATTTTATTTGTTTCAAACGAAGTTTCTTTGATTCAAACAAAATTATTTTGAATTATTTTAATTTAAAGAAACTGTTTGTTTAATTCAAAAAAAAAAAATGTCTTTGAATCAAATAAATAGATATTAAATTTGGAAAACGAGATAATTAGGCTGAATATTTATATGTTAAGACCCTAATTGGGATTTCTTCTTATTCTGACGCATTATTACATTCTGAATCAGTTTCTACCCTAAATGTTATTTATCTTCTAAAATAGAAGAAAAAGAGAATATATCTTCTATATGATAAACCTTTCTACATTTTTTCCAAAAGATACATTAATGTCTAGTATCAAAATAGAAACGTCAGTACAAAGTTTATTTTCGCGAAAAATTGTGAAAGAACGCGAATTGTAGGAGCTATTTTGGCAACAGTGACACCCAGCATCCGATTGCGAAGTGGATGTTGCTTATCCTGTCCAATTTTGCAGACGGTGACATCTTTAAAGTAGCTGCCGAGTGCTAGAGCACTGAAGTGATACGTGTTTCTGACACTTTATACATACATACTTGGCTTTTATATAAAGAAGGATAGAGAAGGTATAAGAGAAGGACGGAGAAGTTTGCTCGTCTGCTTGGCTCAAACTACCTTGCGCTGTATGTCACCCTTATTTTTCGTTGCTTTCTCGCACGATAATAGGTCTGAGAGGCGCCTACGCCTGCAAAAATCAGTCTTTGTATGTTCAGCCTCAAAGTAGCTTTCTTTTCTTTTCCTTTCTTTGGAGACGATTGAATCGACACACGAGTACAATCTTGGGCTGAGATTGGTACTTTGAAAGGGAAATTGACGCTCAAAGAGACAGGCAAAGGTTTATGAAGCAAAACGATGATAACAGGAAATAAGACTATATACAAGAAAAAAGTATCTTATATTCTAATTTCTACATATTCCTCACAAATATTACACAACAACAACTGACATTTCGATGAATCAAATAAAGAACATGGTACAATGTTACTCGCTATCTATACAGTTCATACATGCACAACAATCTCGCGCTGATCCTCGAAAGGTCTCGCAGCATCCGAGATGACTTATGCAAGAATAATATTTTCTAATAATTGCCGGGAAATTGGCTCGACTTGGTTCAGGCGTGAATTAGTAGATACCGAGATCCGTTACGGTTCTCGATGAAAGTGGGCTTGCGCTCGAAACAGCATTATGCTTCTGAAACGTTTCGAAAGAAGCAAGGAAGAAATTTAAAGGATACCCAGCAAGGAGGACCCCTTTTCAATACCCGGTGGTATATATTGCGCTCGTAAACGATTTCATTGTATTCCACGCGTGTTACAAATTTCTTTTCGTGCTCGTTGGCTTGGGAATAACCCCTTCTTTAATTAGCATTGTATCGAATTCCAGCCAAGGGAGGATCGCGACTGCCAGATCATCCAGACACATACGACCTATCGATAGACGGCTGCGTATGTGCCATATTGGCACGGATGTTATTTCAATCGCATTTGAATGCAATGTCGACGAGAGAAACCTAGCTTCTCTTACCAAGGGGTTAAGAAGGTTTTTCTCTCTCCCCCTATCATCATTTCTTATACGATACGAAAAGGTACCAGTGACATTGAGAGCGACATTCAGGAACTAACTTCTCCGAATCCCATTTCTTCCATAATGGCTTTCTTCGCTCTTGAGAACATTGTAATAAAAATGGGAACTACGATTATCACGCGAGATCTATAGGGATGTATATCAGGAAAGGCGGAAGTGTATCACTGCATAAATGAGGGTGACTATATTACGGGAATCGGTGCTACGAAATACGAATACGCGTATATTGCATGCATCACTGAATATTGAATAGCCAAGGATAGAGGCGAGTGAAAAAAAAAATCAAGCTGACTAACAACGTCGAAGACGTTAAACGGGGGTTGGTAATATGATCGTATGCGATGTTTAATTCTGGTAATATAAATTCAATGCAGGGTTGGAAATTTTGAGATTCAAACTGCTTGATCATTTTATATCAAACTAGTTTTAGGTGAAAAGGTCTTTCGTTGATGGCAGAAGTTGATATGAATGTGAATATCGGCTTTTTTATGTAGATTGTATGTCTTGACGTTCATTTTTCTTCAAAGATTATAATAAAAAATATATATATATATTGAATATGATTAAATACGCCTGTGCAGAAATTCAAACCTGTATCAAATTAATCAAATGTATTATGTAGGAGATGTAATACTTGAACGGACCCATAGTTTCAATATTTTTAAGTAATTTAGAATGTCATTTAAGTAGTGCAAGGGATTTTAAATGATATTAAAGAATTTTATAGGATTTTCAAAAGATTTTAAGTGATTTTAAGGAATTTAAGGAGATTTCAAGAGATTTGAAGTGATTATTAGAAATTTTCAAAGGATTTTTAAGAGCTTTCACGAAATTAAAAAAATGTTAAGACATCTTAAAGGATTTCAAGAGATTTTATGAGATTTCAAATGCACCACGATTTCCTAAAGGATTCCAAGATATTTTAAGTGATTTTAAGAAGTTTTTAAGGAATTTCAACAAAATTAAAAATAATTTCAAGTTTTTCCATTAATTTCCTGTAAGCATTTTAAGGGATTATTAATTATTTTTAAAAGTTTCAAAGGATCTTAAAAAAATATCAGAAATTTAAAGATTTTCAAGAAATTTCAATGATATCTTGTGAAAGTATTTCAAGAGATTTCAAGTGATTTTAAGTTGATTTTAATCAAATTCTAAAAAATATCAAAATAGTGCACTTGAAAACAGAGAATGTTCTTGAATTTCTTAAAATCTGTTAAATTTCTTGAAATCCCTGGTTGAAATCCCTTGAAACCTTGTAAATTCGTGATATATGTTGAAATCTCTCTAATTTTCTATATAGTTATCATTTGTATTCATTTGTTTGTATTCTAAAAGAATTAAAAAAAATTTGAGGATTTTCAAGAGATTTCAAATGATTTTAGGGAATTTATAGGGATTTCTAGAAATTTTACAAGGTTACAAAGACATCAAGATTTCGGATTTCCTATAGTGGATTTTAAGAGATTTTAAGTCCGCAAAAACCATTAAAATCATAAATCTCTTGATCTCGAAATGCATAAAAACCTCTTAGAATTTCTGAACATTTAAAATCTCTTAAAATCCTTGGAAATCTTATCAAATTCCATGAAATCGTTAAAAATTTTACAAACCCTTTTAAAAATTAGAAAAATCTCATAAAATTCCTTAAAATTGTAGGAAAACCTTCGAAATTCTTTTAAATTCTACAAAATCTTTTAAAAATCATGTATAACAAATTCTTTTGAACTTACTCAATAAAATTACCTGATAAACTCTAAAATTCGATAAACCTCAAAATATTTTAAATATTAAATATTAAATGTCTTAAAATATTTGAAGATTTGTGAAAATGCCTAAAATTCCCAGAAACTTCTTGCAATTCTTTAAATTCTACGATAACACTTAAAGTCCCCTTACATCCTTTAAAGTCCATTAAAATTATTAGAAATTTCATTAAATTTCACAAAATCTTTTAAGAATCATAAAAATCTTTTGAATTCTCTTAAAATTCGCCGAAATTTCTTAAAAACATTCGAAATAACTAACTAAAAATTCGTTGGAACCTCTTAAAGTTCTTACAATACCTTAAAATCCTAGGAATTCTTTTAAAAATCCTAAAAATTTATTAAACTCCGTAAAAATCACTTAAAAATGGTTACAATCCATTAAAATTCCTATAGAAACCCCTTGAAATTCCTCTCTAAAAAAAGAGATGTAACGAAACGTCCCCAAAATCTCGCATACATTGTTGTTTCAAACCCGCTCTCTGAATCAGCAAAATTTCATTGATTTTTAAATGACTGAAGTTGTAAGAAGTAAAATAAATAGTCTTCCACATATTGATCTTCTAGTTTGATTAAGCATGAATATCAATCAGATCCAATCATGTTTTGAAACCGAAAGCAAATCACCATCTTGAAATCTAAGGGGAAGAACATTTCGGGAAAAGTAAAATGGAAGAGAGTTACTGTCGCACTAACAATTTGCAAAGCTTCAGTGACACCAATTGCTTTAACAATCCTGAAAGATATTTTCAGAATACGATCCTGGGTCACCATAAACACTTCTACTACTTCAAACATAAATCCTACCCTCAAGTTAAGGGGGTATCTAGATCTACAGATAGTAACTACATATATAGTGTCGACGTTTTTGGATTTAAATATCTGTTAGTTAAAGCTTTCGATAAGTGCGAATGATCGCTCTCTCAAACCACCCTTATCCGAATAAGTGGCCGAGCGAGCACGTATCGCGCGCCTCGTAAACTGCGAAAAGGGGGAGAACCCTTTTATTTATCATTGGAAGTGAGCGACGCGGAAGTTTGGACGGCCGACGACGGAAATACGTGCCCGTCGGGTAAATGCCAATTAGTTCGCTGAATCGAGCGCAAAGGGGCTCAGAGTATGGCGCGGAATAAAAGCCGCTTGACTGCCGCACGAAAGATTTTGAGCTTCCAGAGCGCATTCGCGGACTCGGCGAAGCTGAACCAGGAGAAAGAGCCTCTCGCGTCGGTATTGTCGACCCCTTAGGTTCCCTGTAAATTCAATTCGATATGCTTTACGAGGAAAAGGAGGAGACCAAGCCGTGGGTGGAGATTGTTTAGAATCTACAGGGCGAGAAGTGCGAAACGAGGAGGAAATAAGTACTTGGGGGGATTGTTCCCAATCTCAGAATGGCTTTAACCCTTCGAGTGTCCTTACTACGCGAAAATACCATTTTCCACCTAAACAACTTCTTGTTCTGCTTCTGATTATCGCAAGACTTCACTTTTTCATTATTTTGTTTAATTAAAATCAATGCCCCATTCTGCCCATTTGTAGAACAATGAATATATTGATTTTCAAGTTTCAATTGTCTTAACAACTTTCTGCAGTAATTGAAGATCCTTGATTCTTTTTAACTGCACTAATTGTAGTAATTGTACATTGTGCAATAATAAGAAAGAAAATATTAAGAAAGCAGGTCCTCTAAAATACGGTCTGACTCTAAACGCCCTTTTTCACTTGAAATAACAAGAAATACTTTTGCAAGGCAAAAGGGAGATTGGAAAATGAAAAATGAAATGGAAAATTAACTCTAGTTTGATAAAAAATTGAGATTATCGGTGTTATCAAAGAAAGTTGGATGAATGTTGATACCATCAACACTTGGTACTCGTCTACAAAAGAAATCACCCTGGATTGTAAAGATTCAAGATTTTTCCGTGATATGGAGCTTCTGCATGAATTCATAGTTAGTAGTATCATTGTGCGATTGTTGTCAATCGCGTCCAAGACTTTAATAATCCTGACAAGAATAATTTTCGATGATTGAATCGGACGTTATCGAACGAAAACCCTAAACACAACTTGACACGTTCCGAACTGTTGCGTGCTAACGAACGACCATAAATAATACCCTTCCTTAGGTACCTTCGAGGAAAGACCGGTTGATTTATAACCGCGCGCGCTCGTCGGACGACGAACCTGATTGGTGTGCAGGTGTTGTACATTTGTACAAGCGAGACGGCCCTTGTCGTGTGTTAAAAGCCGCGAAATGTCAGTCGTGTTCCCCTCGAATCAGCATCCGTCAGTGATTCGTGCTTCGATAAAATTACAATCCAGAACATGCTGCTAATTTACGATCCCACGATGAAAGAGCTGTTCACCCGCGTGGCAAATCAAAGCGGTATTTAACATTTAAGTGTGTAGAGAATAATTTAATTTGCGTTATTGTTAGACAAGCAATAAAGAGCTTTAGACAAGAGCGAAACGGTTAATTCTTATATTTTTCTTATATTTTTCTTCTTTTCTTTGTTAAAATGGCCGTATTGGGAAAACTGATTAGCTTTATGAAGATTTATACCTATTTTGGAATCGATTTTTGTACCTTCTTTGAAATTGTTAGGGAAATATCAGAGAAGTGTGAGTAGACGTCACAGAAAATAGAAATTGATTTCAAGGCATGTTTTGGGATTCCCTGAGTTTCTAAGGATTTCAAAAGATGTTTAATAATTTTATGAGGTTTCTAGGAATTTAAAGAATTTTTACAATTTTAAACTAATTTTTACGAAGTTAGAAAGATTTTCAGATTTTTTTTAAAGATGTCGTAGATCTTTAAGAAATTTCGACGACTTTCAAGTGACTTTGACGAAATTTGAAAGAATTTTAGGGTTTTAAAAAGATCTTGTAGAATTTTATAAGGGATTTCATGATACTTCGAGCAATTTTATAGAATTTCATACAATTTTAAGAGATTTAGTAATTTTTTGAAATTTTGAGGAATTTTAAAAGGTTTCAATGAATTTAAAGCGATTTTTTAAGGGTTTTATTAAACTTTAAGAGATTTAAAAAATTTTTAGGAGTTTTAACTTAAAACTCCTATTCTCGTGGAATTTTTAGGAATTTCAAAAGGTTTCTACGAATTTAAAAGAATTCTGATAATTTTCAAGTGATTTTTACGAAATTTTAAGAGATGTAGGGCTGATACCAAGAACTGTGATTAAATTTTAATCCTTGATTAACTTAAGTTAATCAATATTTTGCGTACGTAAATCAAGGATTTAATCAAGGATTAAAATTTAATCACAGTTGATACAATCGTCCCTTAAACTTCTTGAAATTCTTTAAAATTGTATGATAACAATTAAAATCCCTTGTAAATACCTTAAAATTCATTAAAAGTATTAGAAATCTCATCAAATTCCATGAAATCATTAAAAATTTATTTAAATGTTTTAAAGATCAGAAAAATTTCTTGAAATTCTTTAAAATATATCCCGCGTGAAAAAAAGTTGCCTTGCTCAAGTCTGAGACCAGAATGGTTACAAAATGGCCAAAAGATGGGTACAGAATTGGACGAGCATAGATCGTAGAATAGCTCCAGCATTGCTCCTGGCCACAAGCAATGCTACAATAAAATTATTATTGTAAGACTGAAAACGACCATTTTGAGAGTTTAGCTTTGATGAAAACTACAACAGGGAATCCTACTATCGGCAAGACTTAATAAATTCTTTTATTAAAATTATTTTTCGTAAATTAGCCTGGTTCTCTGGATTTTCAGCGCTTTTCAGAATAAAATCTCATAACTGAGTCAGATGATAATAAACTCATACCTCACTTCAAAGGATCGGTAAATTCCAGAAAGGGACAAGGCTGGATCAGGATTGCTAATATTTATAATACTACTTCATGATAATTTTAGTTGAATATTGAGATAGGGAAAAGGTGAAGCATTTTCTGCAAATATGGAGATCATATCAACTTTGCTAGCGTCATTTTCATGACAAAAATGGGAGAAAGATAGCATGAGCTCGTGGGTCATAGAGTGGGGGCCGAAAAATCCCACGATCTCAACAGACTGGTCCCATTTTTGTCTTGAGAATGACACTAGCAAGGTCAATATGATCTCCATATTAGCAGAAAATGCTTCACGTTTTCCCTATCTCAATATTCAACTAAAATTATCGTGAAAAAGTGTTATAAATATTCGCAATCCTGATCCAGCCTTGTCCCTTTCTTGTCTTCATAAAGGTAGTGGAAAGATCGAATCTAAGTCCAACTCTGCAGATTAAACTCCACCTGTACTGTGGGGGAATAATTAATAAAATGATATGACCGAGTAATTATAGATGGATATATTTTAATTAAAGTGACTGCACAAGTGTCGGGACGACCGTCTTGCTTCGGTAACAGCTGACGACTCACTCTCTTGAGTGTGGGCCTGTAGTGCCCCCTATATTCATTTTTCGCTACTACAGTACCCTATTTTAAAATTAGCCTGGAATTTGCTTGAATTTGAAGTGAGGTATGAGTTTATTATCATCTGACTCAGATAGGAGATTTTATTCTGAAAAGCGCTGAAAATCCAGAGAACCAAGCTAATTTACGAAAAATAATTTTAATAAAAGAATTTATTAAGTCTTGCCGATAGTAGGATTCCCTGTTGTAGTTTTCATCAAAGCTAAACTCTCAAAATGGTCGTTTTCAGTCTTACAATAACAATTTTATTGTAGCATTGCTCGTGGCCAGGAGCAACGCTGGGGCTATTCCACGATCTATGCTCGTCCAATTCTGTACCCATCTTTTGGCCATTTTGTAACCATTATGGTCTCAGACTTGAGCAAGGCAACTTTTTTTCACGCGGGATTTTACGATAACATTTAAAATTCCTTTATATCTTTTAAAACCTTCTAAAATCATTAAAAATCTCGGCAAATTTCCATGAAATTCGTAATAATTCCAAAAATCGAAAAAATTTCTTAAAATCATTAAATATGTCACATAATGTCTTTTAAAAATCATTAACATATCTTAAATTGTCTTAAAATTCCTCGAAATTCCATGAAAACATTTTAAATCCCTTAAAATCCCAAAAATCTTTGTAAATTTCTTCAAATTTCACGTAAATTTTCGAAATCGCGTATAATTCATGAAAATCTTTTAAATCTCTTGAAATTCTTTAAAATTATAAGAGAACAATTAAAATTCCTTTTATATCCTTTACAATCCATTAAAATTGGTAAAAATCTCATAAAATTCTAGGGAATCATTAAAAATTTCATAAAATCTTTTAAAAATCAGATAAATTTCTCGAAATTCCTTAAAATATATTATTAGAAATCGAAAATATTCGAAATCGCTTTGAAATTTCACAAAATCTTTTAAAAATGATAAAAATCTTGTAAGATTCTTTAAAACTTTAATTAAATCCCTTACAATCACTTTATAAAAAAATTACAATTTCCTTCAACTCTTCCAAGTTTCTTAAAATCCTTTATAATTCCACGAAAAACTTTTAAATCCTTTAAAATACTTAAAAAATCTCTTAGAATTCTACAAAATCTTTTAAAATTTCATGAATTCTTTTAAAATTCCGCGAAATATCCTGAAATTCCTCAAAATGCTTCGAACTCTTTTAAAAATCCTAAAACATCCTTTTAAAATTCCTCCCTCAAAAAATGATCTAACGAAATGTCTCTAAAATCCCGCATACCTTATAAAGTCTTGTTTCCAACTCTTTCCAATTCTTTTCCAATCAGCAACGTTCAGCTAATTTCGACTAAGAAAAGCGTAATAATCATAATAATCGTGCGCGTAACGCGCGTGTTGGTTTCCTAGAAGTTGGAAGTTCATATCAGTTTTAATACTGTAAGAGAGGGTCAAGGAAATAAGTTATCTCCGCTGCCTTTTTTTTCTGTCTATCGATGCATAGTCCGCACATTTCAGAGAAACGAGCCACTCAAATGGGGAACCATTGATAAGGGATACAATCGAGGATTCCATTAGAAGGAATTCAGTCCAGGTATTGGTAAATTCGGACACGGGCTATCCATTACGTATCTACGGGTAGAATCCTAAACTATCAATCTTGAAGGGTGGACTACCTCGATTCAAACCAATGTCCGAACTTTTACGTTAATGCACACTGATGGCATCAGTGTACTTTCAGCCAAATGCCAAGAAAAATTAATAGTCATTCGCGCCGTTGCTCGTTCCACTTTTCTCACGCTTTCCGGAAAAGAGGAAGTGATTTAACCATAGAATCATAGATAGACATGTACGAAGTTCACTCAGTGAATTTATACATCTCTCTAATCACTTTTTACCCTTCACGATCAGAAAATCAATAAGCTTCGGATATTTTTCCAAATATTTTATATTTTATCAGTGCGCCAGAATTTTCGTATATCGTGAATAAACTTTATAATGCAGAATAGAAAAATATAAGTTGTAATGCGAGAATTGCATTGAGACATTTTTTTTCAGCACATTATGTATTGAACCCAGGATTCCATATTTTTGCAAGCAGAGTCTAATTATAAGTTTCGAAAAATAAAGCGAAATGCATATTATAGTGAAATACGCCCGCGCGAAATCATTCGCGGTATAGAGAAAGCTTGGCATAGAATTTGAGACTTGGAATTTCCGCACGGTCTTCATAAATGGATGGATGGATGGATGGATGGATGGATGGATGGATGGATGGATTCCTGAAAGAGTATGGATCTGTATAGAAATGCGGGTAGGGATACGAAATTCTGCAAGGTTGTATAGCGAATAGAAGACGAAATACAAAGTCCAAATGTAATTCGTATAATATATTCATCGGTGACGCGTATTATATACATTAGGTGATACCTGCCTCCAGTAATTCATTTATTTTGTGTCGTAATTATAAAGATTCCACATTCCACCATTGCATTTAATTCATTCAGCCCTTTCCCTCTTTCTCCCCCCAATTCCAGGTTCCTCTTGATGATAATTTTGTCTTTTTCTCTTTCTCATGAATGCACATTTTTTTCATACATCCGTGTCGCAGAAGCAAAATAACGACGCCCATATATAGAACATAGTTACATCGAATACTGTTATACTATATATGCTGCATTACTCTATAACTGTATTTTTGTATCATCATATGTGCTAACGAGTGGAGACTTGTCGACCAATAGAAATTTTAGATTGGCTCGCATTTTTTCTTTTTATAACATGTACAATATATTATCCTGTTGACGTCAGTAATACATGTAAAGTGCGTATATTTGATAGGGAAAAGATAGACGTGAAAATATACATCCGCCTCGTTTTTCTCGGCTTTGTCTTTTGGAACGAATAGAGTTTCCAAGTTGGATGTTGAAAGGAATATATTCTGCGTTACTTGAAAATTTATGACTTTTTAGTAACACTGAAAAGGAATTTAACGGAAATGAAATGGTTATTGGTAATGAACAATTATTTTGATTTTTTCAAACACTTTTACTTTAGTTTTCAGGGGATTTGGGAAGTGATGGTCGTAAATGGCAGAGAATTGAGTATTGTTACGGAAATGACTTAAGAAGACAACGGTAAAAGATTACGAGGATTTTACAGGGAAGAATGACAACTATATGTCAGGTTGCCAAGCCATTCGACCAGGGTTGAGTCACTCACGTTGTGCCAATAGACAGACAGCTGAACAAAAATTCCATCGCTGGATGGACTCGCGAGTGGCATGGCATTGTGAAATTTATTCCTCTCGAAACGAGTCTTGAGTCAAAGAAATTTCCCGTGGACGTCTTGGGTGGTGCCCAGACCACCGAGTACATCAGCGACTATCGTTGTCACGATATTCGATCGAAATGCTTCCCCTCTATCATGACGTATCTGACACCTTTGACGCACACAACCTATCAAACGTATAATCCGATCTTCAAAAATTTAACTCACTTTATTCACCTGTTCTCAGTCTTTTAGGCGTTCTTTCTTCTTCCCAGGTCTTCCCTCTATGTTTATTCTGGTTGATTACAAGATTTCATTCTTCCATTTTTCAATTTTCTTGAATTTTACATGAAATTAAAAATTTTTTATTTTGGCTGATTTTCACACGAATTTACTTAAGGGCGTTGGACTCAAATTTTAAGTTCAAAATACTATTCTCCATTTTACTCACCGAAAATTGCAAATAAATTTTTTTTCGTTCCGTAGCACTAATCTTTGTTCAGATATAAGACTGAGTACAGAGCGAGAAAATATATAATTTAAATATTTTTTATGTAAAATGAAAATATTGAATTTTGAAGTCAGATTTTGAATTCTTCGTTTTATGCAAAAAGTATCGAAATTAAATATTTTGATATGATAAATATTTGAATATGATATTTTCTCGCTCTGTGTGCATAATTCTAGTTACAAATTAATTAGTTCTACAGAGGGAAATAATTGCCATTTTAATATTTGTTGAGTAAAATGAAGAAATCGAATTTTTAGATTAGAACTTGGCTCCAACACCCTTAACAGAAATGTATTAAAAATGCGGATATGTTTTTAATAGTAATGATATTGCAATTTTTTAGAAATTTCTGAATGAAATCTTTTTAAATCACTTAAAATTGCATGAAATTGCATTTTAAAATCACTTCAAATTCGTGAGACTTTATAAAATTCATGACCATCTTGAAAATGTCTTAGAATTTATTAAAATTTCTTGAAATTCATAGAAACTTCTTAAAATTTTCCGAAATCTATTCATATTTGTTAATATTTGATGAAATCTCGTAAAATTACAATAATTCTTTAAAAACTCCTCAAAATCATTTGAAATCCTTGAAATTTTACGAAAAACTTCAATAGTTTTTAAAAATCATGAATCTGTCAGATTTCACTGAAATTTTCAGTCATCTTCACTAAACTACTAAAAATTTCAGTGAGTTTTCACTGATTTCCAGTAGATTTTTCACTGATTAAAATCGTGAGAAAAGAATCACTGCAAATCAGTGGAATTTGACCGGTAATCAGTTAACTTTCACTGATTCAAGTTTAGAGAGAAGATTTACGTGAAATTTGAAGAAATTAAAAAATGTTTCTTGGATTTTAAGGCATTTTAAGGGATTTTAAATGTTTTCATAGAATTTCCAGGAATTTTATAAGATTTCAAATAATTTTAAGGGTTTTCAAGAAATTTGTTTGATTTTTATACGATTTTTTGATTTATTAAAGATTTTATGGAATTTGACGAGATTTCTAATGATATATCGTAGAATTTTAAAGAATTTCAAGAAGATTATGGGAATTTTAAAATATTTTGACGACTTTGTGATGGGGTTTAAACGATTTTAAAATTTGCCAGAAAATTTCATTGATTGATTTCACAAGATTTTCAAAAGATTTTATGAAAGTTCATGAGATTTCTAATAATTTTAAGGAATTTCAAGAGATTTTTCTAATTTTTAAATGATTTTGTAAAATTTTTAAGAAATATCATGGATTTTAAGAAATTAATGATTTTGAAGGTTCTTACATGAATTTAAAGGATTTTCAAGAGGTTTCTAGGGATTTTAATAAATTTTAACGATTCTGACTTCTGTATAAATCCAACTTTCAATCCACCGCGAGAATGTTCGGCGTTATTTTCAAGTTCCATCAACAAATGAAACAGTTTCATGAAAATAAAATTCATCTGCTCTCTAAACTCGAATCAGTGAAAAATCCGTAAAATTTAACTGATTTCCAGTCAAATTCCACAGATTGTCAGTGTCTCTTTTCTCAACATTTTAGGCAGTGAAAAATTTACTGAAAACCATTGAAAAGTCACTGTAATTTTCAGTAGTTTAGTGGTGATTACACTGTAAAAAAACTTCAATTACTTTAGTTGAAGTTTTATACAATTACCGTAGCTGAATCACTGAAAAACAGGTTTGGTTCGGACAACAAAATAATTTTGTTGATATTTGTACAACAAAATTTTTTTGTTGGCTCAACCAAATTATTGTTGGGTCAAGAAAACGTTTTGTTAAACCAACAAATCGTTTTGTTAAACTAGCAAAAATTTATTTCAGCCAACAAAACATATTTTGTTGCACAAAATATTTTTTTGAGTGATGAATTTTCAATAAAATATAGTTGATTTTTCAACTAAATAGTTGAATATTCAATCAAAAGTAGTTGAATTTTCAATCACAGTAAATGAAAAATGGTTGAATGTTCAGTGACTAATAATTTCAGTGACTAATCATAGATTCTCAGTAGATGATTTTCATGAAATGAAATCGTGAAAACAGTCACTGAAAATCAGTGAACTTTCACTGATTCAATTTTAGAGAGTGATAATCACTTGACACTCTTTTATATTCGCTCATATTATTATTTATAAAAACTCCCTGAATGTGTGAATGCCTATTTAAACATTTGAAATTTGCTTCAATTAAATTTTTTCACCGTGAAAATCGGATCTTTATGGTTTTTTTCATAGAAATTATGTATGCCCGCTGTTTGTGTTCATCGGTGGATATCACGCTCCGAGGACACGATGCAGTACGCATATGTGTACCTGTATACAAATAATCGAGCGGCTAAATGGAATTTATTGCAATCATGACAGCTTGCTGCATTCGCAGTGTACGCACGGTGGTATACACGAACATCGTATATTCACTCTTTGTGGTGATTTACACGATTTCCGTTATAACTGGCGGCGAACCATAAAACTGAATTAATCGTTCCGAAACATTCCCTTCTCAGGGACCTCCAGCACGGACTCACCTGCAAGAATCAGATTGCATTTTTTTTTTAACTTCGTGTATATCATATGAAGCTGAGATTTATATTCTCAGTACATTATGGATTAAATGCAGTAGATACATATATTATTAAACATAAATAACAATGCGTGTGATTAAAGATAAATTTTAAAAACTGTAGATTGAATCGCGAACACACTCCTTTCTTATCGAATGAAAGTTTTCATTGTACTGCATAAAAAAAGGGTTGAGAACCCGAAAATCTCGAAAGGGTTGATTCCATAAATCTATAACAGTAACCGTTATACTTAACAATCGGAAGAATTTTTACCGGACATTCAAAAGGCACACGTGGATGGGGTTAACACGTCTCTCATTGAAAAAACGAAAATTTCACACGGTGAAGGCAAGGTTACGAATGTAAAGGAAACATTTGCAATCGACTAAATTTCCTGAAATTCGATTTCCAGGACCCAATAGTGACCGTTACGGGGGTTTTACAATTCGATGTCGTTAAGAGGGTCGCTGAGAATTTCATTGGGGAAATAAAAACATCCAAACCCTTTCCCTCGAAGTGGCAGTGAAATCGGCTTTGAAATAAATTGTCCCCTGCAATAAAAGTGGGCCGATGTGAAAAAAAATGAAGTACCTTTCTACGTTCTTCAACGAGCTTTGTCCTTTTGAGAAATCTACCCTTGTTCAGCTTTAGAGAGAGATTTACACATTTACATCTTCAATTTTTCAATTTTTCAATTATTTGATTTTCAAGATTTTAAATTTTTCTCAAAATTCCCAATTTCCCGGATAAATTAAATTAAATTCTTTCCCAGTTTGAAGTTTTGGACGGAAGCGCCGCAAAAATAAAACAAATTTCTCAAAATACACAATCACATGACAAATCCATTCAAGGAATAATGAACATGCAATTTTCTCCGGTCGGTAAACTTTTATTGCTTATTATCCTTGAAAAAGGAGCGAAATAGTTTGCATGACGTTCAAAGCTAGCGAAAGGCTCTTTTCTCATCACGAGGCTAGATGAGGACTTCTTCCATCGAGTGTGCAAAAAAATATATATATACTAAAGACGGTAAATTATGAAGAGAGCATTGAAAGCAGACCAGGCGTGATATTCGAGGTCGTGAAGTTTTACGTTATATATATACGTTTCCCTTAAGATTTGCATTGTGCAGAAAAGCGTGAAATATTTTGCGTGGCGAATCTCTTCTTCGAGTGTTATTCGGCCAGCGTGTGCCTTTAACAGTCCACCCGTACCTGATCAGGTATACACACAATAAGTTTGATCCACATTTTGACGGCGTGGAACAACTGGCACGAATCCTAGAACCATATGAATGAATAAAACCTTGAAAGCTCCAACCATTTTGTAGCTATTTAAGTCAGAACCTCTTGTAATATGCGAACAATCATCGGAAACTGGGATAAGGGGCCTTTCATAAATTACGTAACACTTTTTCCCTATATCGTTTGGATCCCATTCCCTTCCCCTAAATTACGTACTTTTTTTTTTTTATATTTCCATCATTTACTTATTGTAACTTAGTTATGCTTTAAAATAAAAAGAAGAAAAATTGACGTATAAAAATCTGCTTTATTTATAGCACAAAAAGATCAGTAGATACTTCTGTGAAATCCCTTGAAATCTTTTGAAATTATTTTTAATATTTTAAGATCGGTTTTAACTTTTGAAATACTTTGAAATATTTTTAAATCCCGGTTAAATATCGTGAAATCTTTCATAACTTTTATAATTCCTGAAAATAATTTTTAATTTAATTTATTCCCTATGTTCTCTAAAAATCCTAGAATCCCCTAAAAGTCTTTGAAATCCTATCAAATTCCTTGAAATCTAATGAAATCTTTTGAAAGTTAATTTAATATCCTTTGTTCCTCAAATGTTTTTAAATATCCTTTACAATTAATTACAATTAACTACAATTTACTATTAAATCCTATACAATATTTTAAACCGCTGAAATCTCCTTGAATGGAATGCGAGAACATACTTTATTTTCTCCTTTCCTTGATTTATTCTCTGAAATTGAATCAGTGGAAATTCACTGATTTCCAGTGATTCTTTTTTCAAGATTTCGAGCAAAATTTCATTCAGCGAGAATCCACAGAGAATCAACAAAAAGTTATTGAAATTTTCAGAAATTTCCATTCATTAAAATCGTGAGAAAAGATTCACTGAAAATCAGTGGAATTTGAATGGGAATCAGTGAAATTTCACTGATGTTTCACTGATTAAAGTTTAGAGAGTATCTGAAATCTGATAAAATCCCTTTTCAACCCTTTCCAATTTTTTAAATCCTCTTGGAATATTTTTTAAATTCCCAAAAATTTTTTAAATCTTATAAAATATTCCTTGCTTTGAATTCCACCCAAATCCACAGAAATCTCTCGATATACTCCCCCCCCCCCCTATAAACATAATTGTATTTCCCTCCTGATACATAATTTACGAATGACCCCTAAAATAAGAATCAAAAATTTCAATGCTGCTTTTTCATGGTAACGAATAATATTATGATATAAAGAAGAACATTAGTACGATTTTAAATAAATTGACAATGGACGGAAAAGATGTGTTAATCTTTACTAATCATTAATCATTACTCATTAATCATTAATCATTAGCATTTAAAAAGTTCGATAGACGCCAGTGTATAGAGATGTATGAAGAGAATTGATATGACTTTAGTATTAAGTTTGCCGTAAATTCCTTTTGATACTGGAGATCACCAAATTCTGGTGCTATTCAGGACGCCATTAGTTGATTGTTGTATGTGAGCAAAGGACTCGAGTGGTTCGAGGGTCAGGTCACGAGGGTTACGTATAATCTACTCAAACATATGAATTGGTGCTTCATTCGTCAGAAACCGCAAATCACTGATATACACTTCATTCCGATGCCTTTTTTTCCTCAAACCTCGTAACAAGTATAAAAAAAAAAAGTATTAGAATCGCTTGAAATTAATCTTTTCTGATATTAAAAACTAAACTTTTAAATATTACAAAAACTCCACAAACACAAATTAATTCCAAAACCAGCTGGTTCATTTTCTTAACGCGTTCCTCTCTCAAACCTTCGAGATTAATGAATTATAATTGAATGAAAGAGATTAATAAATACTTGATGTGACAAAATATGTTATCTGACATCGACCTTGATTTTTTGTAAGGATGGCAAACATTGTAAGCTTTTCAGACTATGACATTGTTCTCGGCCGTTAGGAACACTTTCAAACGAGTAAATTTGATGTATGCGAGCATGGAATCTATCCTACCGGACGATCTTAATCCGACGTGCCGCAGAAGAGCAAAACCGGACGATCACCGTCCATCATACTCTTTCGGAAAGCTTTATATGCCTTTTATACTACTCACAGGGTGTTCAAAAACTCCGGGAACAATAAAATTAATAGTCCAAATTAATAAACACTTCTCCATATCGAATTATCCAAAAACAATTCCTTATCATTCATACCTCGTTCTTTCAGAAAAATCTTTGATACAATTTCAACTCTATAAATTAATAACGTGCGAACACCACTAACTCAACACAATTGCACAATTTCTCGCCACGAACAATGTGAAATGAATGTACTTTCAGCGCGGATTTATTGCCGAGCTAATCAGCAACTCTTTCAGGACTTTTTTTTGAAATGGACATAAATGTCACGTCAATGTCCCACGATTCAAAAATGTCGACATTTATCATGGTAAAATATATAAAATATGAGATATGAGAGATAGAGCGAATGTAAAATGTTGATGTTTTGATTATCAATGAATGGTATACTATAATAATGTAAATAGTATAAAAAGCATGTAAGTATTACAAAGCATGTAAATAGTATATAATGAGATATGTTTATAAAGTAAATTAATAACTTTTTGAACACCCTATATTCTGTATAGGCATTAGGTTTACCTATATAGCTCTCGCTACGGTTTGGCGCGTTCCCAAAGGCACCGTGCGGTTCCCTCGCGAATTCGCTTTGATTCTAATGCAAATCGGGGTCAGTCACGGCGATACCCGCGCCATTGAAATAACATTAATCTACTGTGGCACAGAGCCGAGCACAATTGTCCCTTTCGATTATACATTGTGACAAAGTCCAAGCAGTCATGCCCGCGATTCGACCTTTACGTAAGTCTCCCTTGATGAATACTCCTTCATTATGTATAAACTTTCATTATTCATCTTGTATCTGTTTCAAATGTATAATGTATATTTAATTCAAGTGTTCTTCTTCTCGGCTTCTTGGGAACCTGGAACTTATAACAGATTCATTTATTCTGAGTTATCAAAATGAACTGCATTAATCGATAATCACCACTGGAATAATATATTGTATGGAATAATATATTTTAAACCCGTGTGGACAAATTTTCTGGCAGTCCCAGATCTGGGACTAATCCGCCTTCCATACAATAAAAATTTCTAAGTTTCAATCTGCAAAATTGTTTTCAACATTTTCGAAAAATTGTTAGGTGTCTAAAATTATTTAAAACATGAAATTAGCACTATTAAAATTTTTTTTTATAGTCTTGACCGAGGTCTTGACAATCTAGTGTGGTCCAGATCTGGGACTCTACTGCAATCCATACCATAAAAATTTCCAAGTATTAATCAGCCGGATTTTTTTCAATTTTCGAGAAATTTATAGGGTATCTAAATAACTTATACAAAATATTATATAAAACTAACACTATCAAAATAAATTTTTGTTTTTATTTACATAAATTTTAATACATCTCAGTAATAGAGGAAATTTAATATATACTTTAAGAGTACTTAATATGAATTTTATATCAATAAATTCTACGGTTTTAGGTTTTGTAAAAGTGAACATTAAAAACATT
Source organism: Synergus japonicus (assembly GCA_900474275.1). Taxonomy (NCBI): domain Eukaryota; kingdom Metazoa; phylum Arthropoda; class Insecta; order Hymenoptera; family Cynipidae; genus Synergus; species Synergus japonicus. The sequence continues at coordinate 96,717 of UCOH01008413.1, read as the reverse complement.
TAAAATTTTATATACGTATTTCATTTATTATTAACGCAAAAGCTTTTTTTAATGAAATTATTTTGAGATAATTTAATATTTGTGTATGGTTGAGTTGTTGAGTGTACCGCGGAAAAAATGTGTTACCTTCAACTCGAAGCTTAGGGTAATAGTTAGGGAGCTGGACTCGCGTCTCGTAGGTCATGCGTTCGATTCCCCCCGGTTGCGTGCGAAATTTTATTTGTTATATATGCGTTAAAATTTACAAATATCGATTATTTATAAGATTTACTTTTATTTTTCAGCGTCTAGTCAGCGACTGACTAGCAGCTGGCTAGAGACCGTGTAGTCACAAACTTTGCAAAAGTGTTACAGGTGTGGCCAGCCCCAGACTAGACCGTTTAATCTGCGCCAGATTAGAGTCTAGACGGTCTAGTCTGGGTCTGGCCAACGCCAGAAGATTTTTCCACTAGGAAAATATATGATAAGTATTGAATTTGAAAAAGAAAAACTAAAGAAAGCAATTATTACTTCACACTTTATATTACACCGAGCATTACACGATTGATAGTCTTGGACTTCTTTTATACAATAACAATAACACTAAATATTTTTTTCGATCATGTTCACACAGGTTTCTTTGATTCGTGGATAAACTATAAAGAACCATGGAAGTAACTAATTGGTAACGTAAATTTAGCCATAAAGCGCTGAAAGCGCACCATAAAACTCCTGCATTCGCTATAAAACAAAAAAAATCGAAAGATAAGTGGCCACTTTACATGCAGATTTACTAAAGATCCGAAAGGCGACCGTCATTAGTGCAGAATTGTTATTTTCAGAGACCACTGAATTTTGAAGATGAAAAGACGATACTGCTTAAAATTTCAGAGGCACTGCAAGAATTTTGTGGAGATTAATGAAGGAATTATTGGCTCTTTGTTTTATTTTTGGTTTAGTTATACGAAAAACAGCCAGATATAGGATTTGATTTGTATCCGAAGACCAAGGGATCAAACACTCTGGGTTTTCGTTTATCAGGAATATATTCCTTTTGGCAAAAGTTTCGGATTGAAATTCATTCCAAAATTTAATGAATCATTCCGTAATTTTTATCTGAACCAAAGATGTAATCCAAAGGGAGTTTTCAATCGGATCAATTCGAAGTCAATTCAAAATTAATCCGAATGAATCCAAATGAATCTGGACAATCCGAATTAATCGAATTTTCAATATGGATTCATTTATTCGAATTGAAAGTTTGGATCGGATTGAATATTCATAAATATTATCACCCCTAGTAATTTCATTCACGTGTCTATTTTTTAACATTGCAAAATATTCGATCAAAAATATTGCTACACTTATAATAATATTCTAAGTTTACAGATTCTAGAATAAAGATATATAATGAGTTCAAAATGAGTTCATTTAAGAGATTTTAAAAGATTTAAACTAATAAATTTAAAAAAAAATATCAAGATATTTTAAAAGAGTTTGGATGATTTTTATAAAAAATTTCATTGATTATTTATCAGTCGAAATTCTTTCAAATCACTTAAAATCTCTTAAATTCATTGAAAATTCTTATACTATTTGAAATTATTGAAAAATCCTTTGAAAACGTTTAAATCCCCTCAAATTTTGAAACATATCTCTATTAGGGTCCAAAAGATAAAAAATTGGCATTTTTAGGAACTAAAACGGGTAAAGCTGTATTTTTATATCACAACTTCCAGGAAGAAAAATTTTTGGAAATTGAATAACGTAATGTAAATCATATTTATTAAGATTAAAATATGATTCTTTAATAATAAGAATTTCCATATTATTATAATTAATTACAATAATTACTTTTTATAAATTAATTATTTGCGTAATATTTTAATCTTTAATATTATATCTGTTATTAATTTTAATATTAAATTAAATTTATACATAATAATATTTTTAAGATTAATAATTTCTTTTACAATAAATATTTCAAATTGAAAATAATTAAAATTTATTATTATTCAACATGTTTTTAAATTTTCCACCTTTTTAAAGGGTTATTTCGATTTTTCTTGTAAATGACTGGTCGTACTCAAAAATAAATAAAATAAAAAAGATGTAAAAACTTCTTTTATAATATTTTTAAATAAAATGAATACTTTTTCAGAGAAAAGTGAGAAAAACCTATTTTTTGTATATTTCTCGCCTGGAGCATCTTAAAATTATTCAATTTTAAAAATTGTTTTATCAGGAAATCGTGGTATGAAAAAATACATCTTCTTCGGTTGGTCTTAAGTCAAATTAAAAAATTCTAATTTTTTGTTTTTTCCACTTACCCTAATTCATAAACTGAGAAAACTGTTTGGTTCGGACAAAAAAAATTGTTTATTGCTATAGAAGCAACAAAAACTGTTTGGTTGTGCCAACCAAATAATGGTTCTTTCAACAAACCATTTGTTGAACCAAAATCCATCTAAACCAACAAAATCTCAGTCAGTCTCAGTTTTTGTTGAATTAACAAAACATTGGTTGGCACAACCAAAAATTTTTGTTGCTTCTATATAGCAACAAAAAGTTTTCTTTTCCGGACCAAACATTTTTCTCAGTGTAAGGTATATTCACATCTTATCAAACAATATGCATGCTATTAATTAATGATCACAAGAACGAACACGCGCTTGCGCGCGCATTTACTACATTTTTCAATATTATATAATTTATAATATTTTATATCTCTAATCTCTTACAATCTATGTTAAACTTTGTGAAAATCTCTAAAAATTCCAAGAAACCTTTGAAAACTTGCGAAATCGCTTGAAATTCGTGAGGATCTGTTGAAATTTTCAGAAACTTCTTCAGATTCTTTTAAATTCAATGATAATAATGCAAATCTCCTTTATATCCTTTAAAATTCATTATAAGTATTAGAGATATCTTCAAATTCCATGAAACCCTTAAATATTCGAGAAAAATTTTCAAACTCATAAATCTTCTGAAATCCACGTTAAAATTCATGAAAATCTCTAAAAATTCCTAGAAACCTTTCGAAATACCATGAAAAACTTTAAAATCTCTTAAAATTCCCCGAAAAATTCTTCAAATTTTACGGTAAAATTCAAAATCTCTATATCTTTTATATCCCTTAAAAATATTACATAGAAATCTTAACAAATTCCATGAAATCCTTTAAAATTCTAACAAAATCATTTAAATATCAGAAAAATCACTTAAAATTATTAGAAATCTCATAAAATTCCTTAAAATTTCAGGACAATATTTCAAATTCAATAAAACCTTTTAAACCTTTTAAAAAATTCAAAGCTTTTAAAATTCCTTAAAAATTTCACGAAATATCCTAAAATCCCATACAATTGTACAAAATCGTTTTAATATCCTAAAAATCTCTTGAAATCCATATTAAAATGAAATCCTTTACAATTCTCACAAAATTATTTAAATATCAAACAAATCTCTTGAAATCACTTATAATTATTAGAAATCTTATAAAATTCCTTAAAATTTCTGAATAATATTTCAAGTTCTTTAAAACCTCATAAAATTCTTACAAAGATTTTAGCATCCCTTAACATTTTACGAAATATGCTAAAATCCCAAACAATTCTACAAAATCGTTTTAATATACTAAAAATCTCTTGGATTTCGTATAAATCACTTAAAAATCGTTAGAAATGCACATCAAAACCTTGAAAATTTCTTGAAATCCATGTTAAAATCAAAAACAAACTCTAATAAATCTCTTGAAATTCCTTCATATTTAAAATCCCCTAAAAAGTATTAGATATTTTATCAAATTCCATGAAATCCTTTAAAATTTCACAAAATCTTTTAAAAACCAAAAAAAAGCTTTTGAAATCCCTGAATAAAATTCCCTGTAAAGTTTTAAATTCCTTATTTAAATCCCACAGAATGCATATTATAAATTTCATAAAAGTTTCTCGAAAGTCCGATTGAAATCTGGTCAAAGTCTCCTGAAAAATTCTAAAAATTCCCAGAAACTTCTTGAAATTCTTTTAAATTCTTCGATAACATTTCAAATCCTGTTATCTTCCATAAAATCTTGAAAAATTCCATAAAGTTCCCTTAAAATTTCTAGATCTTCAATGTATTTCGTGTTTAAACTCGTGACACAATCATTATTAACGAAACCAAATTCGAAATTTCAAATTCAATTTACGCGGAATTTACGATTCGACAAGTATCGATTGTCAAAAATCACAATCGATACTTACACGACGAATCAGGAGTGCAAAATAATAGGCGTTACGATATTTCGACTTCGACTCAATCATCTTTTTAGAATAGATCGTGTAAAAATCGAAATAAAATGTCTCGTGTCTCGTTTGCGAGATGAAGTCAAAAGATCAAGTGTACCACCTTTAACCATTTCACCATTTGTGCATTGGCGATGTGGTTGTGTTTAACTCCTGAATGAGTTATTGCTCGCATTATGCGAATGGACGTAAGCAGTGCCGTATAATGTGTCTGCACTCTCGTGGGGTTGGTGTTCCTATCGGGGAGTTTAACGCTTGCCGCACTGGTCACAATGGCGTGTATGGACACTCTGGTCATTGTGACCACTCGAATGAATATGTACGCGATGCATCAAAGAGTTAAGACTCAATGGCAGACCACACAAGTCCAGAATTGAGAGGACAGTCAGACTTACGGCCTTACGGTTCGCGTGTTAGTTTACGCTGCCCGCGGCTAAAATAAAACCGCTTCAGAAGAAGACAGAGATCTCGTCTCACATTCTCAAGAATCGATAGATCGACGTCAAACATTCCTAGCCAAAATGGCACTTCAATTGACTTGAGTAAACGTTCACTTCATAAAAGGAAATCTTTCCATAGAGATAGAAGAACTCCATAGCCTTCTCAATGACGGAAAAGTGCTTAAACTTTGTTTATTTAGTAATGATATACTGCATGTGTTTGAAATTTGTCTATCTTCCTCATCTTCTTGAGTCATGGAAGATAACTGGAATTATAATTAAGTGGCAGTAACTGGCAATAGCTGGTAATAGCTGGCAATACCTGGCAATAGTCTAAAAAAAATAGACATGAGAGAAGGTTTTATGCTCGGTTTGATGTTATTCAAAAGGAAAGATATTAAATCGTTCAGGAGCATGAAAATATCCATCGGTTAGATGTGGGTTTGACCATTATATAAGCTCGATTATTAGAAGAGCGAGAAGGTGTAGATGATAGAAATATAGAACGGCTTAGGGTGGTGCAGGATGCTGAATGTTGGATGCTGGATGCAGGGTGCAGGTTTGATGTAAGCATGTAAGTGAGAGAGATGGTTTCCTCTCAGCGGGAGGGATAAGGCACCAAGCTGTCTGCCACTGCAGCCAACACTGGACCACAGAATGGTATTTTGATCTTCACTATACATGTTATATATTCGAGGGCCCAGGGGCCTTCGTCTCAACCGCTTGAAAAGGACATGGATCCCAGTGGCGTAATTCACAGGTGCTCTTAGTAGGGGAACAATGGACCAACAGAGGGCAACTTATTTTCTTCCATTCTCCTATCAAATATACAATGACTCACAGCTGAATATCAAATCTCTATTTATAAGTCTTTATTATGTATTTATTATTCAAATTTGCTTTTTCTTGATCCAATATGAACAGATTAAAAAATAATATTGAGTTAAAAATGATATTGAGTTGAAAATTGTTGAATGTTTGAGACTTGAGTAAAATTGAGTAAAATTCGTGGGTCTGTAAAATATGGAGTAGAAATTCTTAATAATCAGAGAGGAAAGGGGCTTGACCCTGAGGGTCTCTCTTTCGGTTTCATCACAGGTTTAGCTGGAGGTCCATAAGGACCTCGGGCCTCTCATATGAAAATAGATGAGCCAACCGAGAACCTGTCCAACTGCATATTATCTCCAACATCGGAATGCTTAACGTATTACTGGGCCAAAGGAACGCGCACGCTTGAAAGGATCTCGACACGTGAGGAATCATTTGGGCTGAATAAACACGATAAGGAAAGCCAAGACATGGGACTTCCGAATCGTGTCGACTCGTGTAACAGTTTGGAAGTGTGATTGGAACTAGATTTTAAATTGATTTATCTCGTTTCATTCATTACTTATTCTCTCTTCTCTTGAAAGTATATTTAAAATCTAGCCAGAGCTAATAAGATTAAAACAGTTACTGTATTAACATTTTCATAAGAAAAAAAAAATGGTAGCAGGTCAGAATAAAATATCAAGCATAAATTAACTTCTCGCTTATGCAAATAGCAAATGAATACAAAAAGATATCTCTTTGACTAGAGGTATATCTCTTGAGAATGAAAGGATCGTTTAATTCGAAACCTACCCCAGTGGTTTGGAGCCGAACTGCTTATCCCGAGATGGATACAAATAACTGAGAGGGTGGGAGGGTTGTTAGGGGTGCTTCTCTGGACCTAAGAGAGCGTAGATCCTTATTCTGGAAAAAACAGTCCAGATGGCAAGCGCCCATACCTGTGCACACATTGGCCGCACAGCTTAGCAATCCCTAGCAAAATTCGCATGTCGATAGACTGCGAAAAAGAGAGGCACAAGATCCGCTTTGAATGCTGAGAAAGGATCCTCCTCATCCAGAAGAATGTAACTCGTGCACACCCTTGCTAAAGCGTGAACCACTATTTCCAAACATCCAATATCTCTCGCTCGAATGAGCACCCTCAATACACCGGATATCCCCGTAACAATTTTGTTTTTCCTCGTGGGATCATTTCTATATTGAAGTGTAGAGGTAGACTCTGAAGCATATGACCGCATTTTAATTCAGGTTAGATTAGATTAAGGCAACTTTAGCGGACGGGGGCACATTTCAAATAAAAAAGGGAGATGAGTTTTGGAATGAGGAGGGGAAGAAGAGCCGTCTGGAAACGATTGGCAGGCGTGAAGAATTTCGCACAATACTACCCTGAAAACTGTTGATCACTCGTCATTAATGCATGCCGGACGATCTTGCTGAATCAGACACTATACTGTTCTCGCGGCCAATGCAATTTTCTCGGGCATTGTCGGAAAGAGGGACGAAAAAGAGAGAAATTAAAACTGGAGAAAAGTAGATGGAAAGCGGAAGTTGGATGTTTCCTGAAATTGGAATGAGTTCGCTGGTTCCATTTCGATTTTCTGCTATATCATAACCAGAACATAGAGAAATTGATATTGTGAACAGCTAATCATGAATACATGAAAACCTGTCAACTGATATATTTATTCAATTAAATGTCCTTTTCTTCAATTGTTCTATCTGGTATCAGAAACAGAAGCAGGAAGAACAGGAAGATTTCCTGTATTCATTTTCCTTCTTCTGTTTCTGACATCATTATTATATCAACTTACACAATTAACAAGATGATTAACAACAGGAAATATGAAACAATACGAAGAAAGCAGTTTGGAATCCGAAGGCTGAAGGTCAAATTTTTAACAACGTAAATGTATCCATCCCCTTGACACGAGCCTTGACATCTATTTAACTAATACTTTCCTCAGTGAATAGTGAATAAGCTTCCATACCCAAAAGAGATCCATCACAAAACGATGGACATCCGCAGTATCTTAAGATATTGCTTTCCATTCAATCTGAAAGAAATCGAGTGGAGCACTATTGGTATAATGGTGGACAATAGGTCTGAAGAGTCCGAGATGTTATCTGAGACGCTGAGAGTATAAGGGTGTAGCAGGGTAGCACTGTAGCAGTATGGCCAACCCTTCCTCAATGAAAATACAGAAGCGATGTGGTGTGGTGCCCGGTAACGAGTTACCCCTTCGAAATCAGCGTTTCTCTCTTTTTCTAGGGTCCCGCGGTTCCTAATGTCTTTGAATGAAATCTTTGAGGACCTCTCATGGGATCACGGTCCACTGGCCCAGTGAACCGAAATCTCTTGCTGCAGCAACCTCGGTCCGATTCAACTCCAAAGTATCGTGTATCGACAAAAAATTGTTATTCATACTGGTTCGCGCATTGTTACTGGGCGTATATATTATATCGTCGTTGGTAACCGTGAATCATCCTCCAAGGATCGTTACAGTTATACTTATACCTACCGCGGTTCGACGTGTGGAGACTGCAGAGGGTTCCTCTCCCGGAGTGCACCATTGGCTTTCGCATAAATCATCATCATAACCATTCGCGACGTCCTTCCTGCAACACGTTCTGCATGCCATCAACTCAGAAGATCAACCAATAACGACTTTCTTCCTTCGCGCGCTGTCCAAAGCTGTCTGTCTTACATTATAACTGATAGCCCTGCAAGATAATTGAATTAGTTAGTTCCGTTCACCAGACAACAGTTATTCATCTTGCCAATTAATGTCTTCATTAGGGATGCCTAATATAATAATACTATATAAGTATAGTTTTTCAACTAATTCTGGAATTTTTCTAATAGCAACGAAACGCATTATTCATCATTGTTTGACATTGACACGTCGGAGATTGGTACGAGATGAGAGAGGCGACTTGAAAAAGTATTTTTATCCAAGGAAAGTCTATATATATATATATAAGAGTGTAAGGCACTGTTCGGTCCTTTGTAAGAAGGTGATCCACACAAAGAAAATCTTTCTCGAAAACAAAAGAGTGTCGAGATGTCACGTTTTAGGACCTTGGAGTCTTCCAATAAGAAAAGACCTCCGAACAGCGAGAGACCTCCAATGACAGGAACTGAATACCATAGTGTGCAGAGGTAGTAAACGAACCACAAAAGGTTCTTCTTTCACGGTATTACATTATTCTTTTATGCTACATTTAGAGAGAACAGAGATCGGACACGTTCGATAACGGCAGATCGAATGAGCCGTTCGATTTGACCGCTACACGAAAATAAAAACCTTTTAGCCCCAATGCCCCATCCTAGCGAATCGAAAGAACTTGTCACATTTTTCGAATTTTGACACACACACCTCAATTCGAAATGCGTCGTTGTGGTTAGTTACAGTTTTAAATTCTGGTCTTGCGAGAACAAATCAAGTTCATGATCTTTGATCCCTCGTCAACAGCTGCAAGAATAAATCTAAAAATGTCCAAAACTATCTGCTCTAACGGAAAAAACATGGATAAAATCGTATATTGTGTATTTATATATTTTAAATTGGACCAATTTTTGAAGGTACCAATTTTGAAGGTACCGATCTTTTCGTAGATTTATACCGTTTGAGTATACCTGTTTTGCCAGGGACCAAAGGGAACATGGATATTTCAGAATACTACCGATAGATGCCGAAATATACAGTTTTTACAATTTTGACAAATTGTGTATTATTTTAGGTATCAATTTGAATGGACCAAAAAAATATTTAGTGTTCCCTCAACAGCCTCAGAAATTATTCGAGCCATATATGAATATATGGAGGCGCATGATTATTCAATCATTAGCCGAATAAACATATATGATTTGGAACCGAAATATCCAAGAGCACCTGAACTTTTAAAAAATTGGAGATTTTTGGGCTTCTCCTGATATTTATTCCCTAAAACAAACAAATTCAAAAGAAGTCAACATCCCAAATCCTATTTACTTGATTCAATTACTGGTCAGTGTCCCCTGTACTTTCACTATTGATTGAATACTCAATACACCACATGTTGACCAAATCTGACACTGTGAAAAGTGTTAAACAGCACACTGGCTAAACAAGTGAGTAAACTAAACGCATATGTTCCGGACTCTAAAGAAGGGTGGCGGCTTATGTTATTGTATATCAACAAATAACGATTTGTGGTTGGACAGCTTCGAGGGCTACCTAAATTATCGGCTAAGGGTGAAAGCCAAATCAGGGACTCGGGGGCGTGAGCAATGGCAAGTGACGTTTCATTAAGGGTGACATGCGATGACGAAAAAATAATGCATTGTTTAAAACCACTTTGTTACCATCACAATAACCGAGTAAACACTATAATACTCCAACCCAGTAACTTCTAACAAACGCTGCACTTTATTTCTTCATTTATACTCTCTCAGAAACACATTTTTATATTCTTTTTTACGAACACAAATTTTATGACAACAAATTGACTTTTACAGTTCCCTTATTACTTTAACGAGTTACTTTTCCATCCTTTCGAAAAATTCAAGGTCTGTTATAATATAACCGAGGAAAAGCAAATTTTAGTTTTTTAGCACATAACGAAGGGTTATATAAAGATAAAAGCCAAAAAGGGAAGTTTAAGTAAAAATAAAGAGCAATACAAATAAAAAAATACAACGAGCGAATTGAGATTGAAGGAAAGTCGAAGGAGGCAATGTTAAAATTGCTACATTTACAATGGGGTGTCGTAAAGCGAGTCAACATTTAAGTACAAAGTTTTACGGTTGGAGGTATAAAAATAAAGCTGTGGGTCCGTGAAGCGACGTTTCAAAATGAAAAAGTGAATGCTGGCTGTTTGGAGTGTGAGAACAAACAAACGAAAGATGCTTCTTGGGATTTGTTAGAAAAGGAAAGGAAAGGTACTGAGTACCCATGGTCCTACATATGCATGCAATGTCGTCGGGGCAAAAGTCAATTGCGTCTATAAACGGACCCTTTGGTCGGTTTACGGTGCCGAGGATCGCGGGGACACAGCTCCCACCGTGAAGCGAGGGTCAAGGATTTTCATGGCAATTGCCGATAAACAATCCGTGTGGTGAACACCCCGTGGGGCATGGACGTCGTCGTGCCCACCGCAACGCCTTTTTAAAAGCTAGTTTCGGCAAACACCCTGCTCTATGGTTAACGTATGCTACCAGCGGGGAGTCCCCCAAATCTTTCTTCTTCCCTTCCCCTCTCCACATCTACCTCTTCTTCACCTTTAAAGACCAGGACCAGCCGAAAGAAAGTCGAATTTACTCCAGCTACATCTCCAGAAAAATCGTGCCAAATTGACCGACCGACCCACCCCCAATTCTTCACTACTTTCTTAAACTGAACCTTATTTCCTGGATCGAGTTTGAGTAACTGCCGGAAAAAAGAGAGCCAAGAAGGTCTCGTGCCTATTTCCAAATTCCCACGCTTCTTAGAAGTTCAAAAAGATATTTGATATCCAGGAATCAAGAAACTAAGCTGGGTGTCTTGATAGAATCTTTTATTTTTGAAATCTTGTCATTTGGATGCTGTCAAGTTTCTCAGTTTCAATTTTTCATATAATTCCGCATCGTAAATTCCACGTGAAATGAATTTGATTTCGTTATTAATCATTTTGTCTTGAGTCTAAACACAAAATAAGTACATTGAAAATTTAGGAATTTTGAGGGAATTTTTAAAGATTTCATGGGAGATAATAGAATTTTAAATGTTATCGTAGAATTTTAAAGAATTTCAAAAAGTTTCTGGGAATTTTTAGAATTTTTCACGACTTTGATAAGATTTCAATCGGAATTCAAGGTACTTTTATGACTTTTAAAATATTTATTTTGTGGGATTTAAATAAGGAATTTAAAACATTACCGGAAATTTTATTGAGGAATTTCACAAGCTTTTTAGGATTTTTAAAAGATTTTGTAGAATTTACAAAGATTTCGAAGGTTTTCGTCAAATTTTAGGGGTTTCCAAAAAAAAAATTCTAATTTATAAAAGATTTTGTACTATTTTTAAGGATTTCATGGAATTTGATGAAATTTTTAATGATTTTAAGAGATTTTAAGAGTAGAGAAGTTTCTAGAGGTTGTTAAAATTTTTTAGAGATTTCTACTAATTTTAACATAGATTTCAAGAGATTAACCATTTAGAAGGTTTTTATGTGCATGTTTAACGATTTTTAAGTGACTTCTACGAAATTCAAGAGATATTTTGGATATTCAAACGATTTTGTGAAATTGTATAGGATTTTAGGATATTTCGTGAAATTTTAAGGGATTTTAAAACCTTTGTAACTCTCTAAAACTGAATCAGTCAAATTCCACTGATTCAAGTTTAGAGGGAAGAGTTTTATGAGGTTTAAGAGAATTTGAAATATTATTCTAAAATTTTAAGGAATTTTATAAGATTTCTAATAATTTTAAGTGATTTCAAGAGATTTTTCTGATATTTAACAAATTCTGTGAGAATTTTAAAGGATTTCATGGCATTTGATAAGATTTCAATGTAATATTTTTATGGGCTATGAAAGATATAAAGAGATTTTAAATATTACCGTAAAATTTCAAGAATTTTTCTGTGAATTTTAAGAGATTTTAAAGTTTTTCATGGAATTTCAAAAGGTTTCTAGGAATTTTTAGTGATTTTCATGAATTTTAAACTGGGTTTCAGAAAATTTAAGTTTGAAAATTTGTTTGGAATTTTTAAGGATTTCATGGAATTTCATAAGATTTCGACTACTTTTAATGGATTTTCAAGGATATAAAAGGGATTCGAATTGTTATTGTAGAATTTAAAAGAATCTCAAGAATTTTCTGAAAATTTTAAGAGAAGTTCACAAATTTTAAGCAATTTCACAGATTTTCAAAAGTTTCTTGGAATTTTTCGATTATAGAGATTTTCACAAAGTTTAACATAGATTTTAAGAAATTAGAGAAATAAAATATAATAAATTATATATAATATTTAAAAAGAAGATAAATAAGCGCGCGTTCGTTCTTGTCTACGAAAAAGTGAAAAACTGAAAAACTTGTTTGCTTATAGCTAACAGTTTTCAACAAATGGAACGTGTTTACAGAAGCTACAATCTCGTCATTGTACAATGCTGGTACAATGATACATTTGGCGCCAATGAGAATGCAAACTGAAAAGTGCAAAAGTAAGAGGCGAAAAAAAGAAAAGTACTCATAAATAGCAGAAAAAAAGAGATCGTGGTGCCATTGTATATTCGTCGACCCGGTCCCGGACAATGCATATTTCAAACTTACACGAACGCTTTAGACGCGCGCCCATTGTCCGACTATGATCCCTTTTGATAGAGTATAAAAGAGATCCTCTGGTGACCTAGGTAAAGCGGGGGCAGACGAGTAACACCATAGCAACTACATTGTTAGTCGCTAAAGTATCGTTGCCTCTGCTCACCTTGTGGGAAAAATCTCCGTTTCCTTAAAATAATAATTCCATCATAGACACACCACCTTTAAGGAGCTATATTCTCCGGGTGTTTTCTTAGCTTTGGATCGAATACAACGAGAGGAGTGCACACAAGCCTCTTGGAGTTAAAACCAGCCGAAAAACTACACAGGTAGACTTAGAGGCTCCATCTGATTCATGAATCGGTAGCCATACTGACGCCGAAGGACCGGAAGCAGTTATAAAAAGAGGCTGGAATACACATTCCAAGAATAGGAAATTAACTCCTTTTTGTGCTCAAAAATATTTCACAGCTCAGTAAAACACTGAATTTTCTCGGAAGGGGCAAATATTACAAATAAAATAATATTACAAATACAATACTTGAAGAATGTGTCTATTGACACCATTTACAATTTTTTAGTTTCCCAAAGGAAATATCTTGACAGTCAAAAAATAGTTTTACTGTCAATAGGTTTACAATCAATAGTTTAGAGTTTTTTTTTTTACAGTTTTTCAAGATTAACGTGAATATTTCTAATATTTTATCAAATATGTCGAGATTTTAGGGAATCAGTATAAAAATATCAATGAATACAAACAAATCTGAGTCTAAGAAAGGCGAAAGCTTTGACATTTCTCGTGGAGAATTAAATTCCATACACACTGGTATTCAGTGTTCATTGATAGGTAGAATAGTGTCCTACCAGTGGAACAGAGAGAACAGTGGGAATAAAAGGCATTGAGAGAGGGCTCGGTTGTGTGTTGGGGGTGGAGTAGCACCACAGGGTGCCAAGAATTTTTAGATGGTCTTCGTTACGATAGTAAGCGTTTTCGGGGGAGGGAAGAGGGAAGGGAGAGACGAGAAACGCTGTCCCGACCAGACAGACTGGCACCAGTTCTCACACATTGGCGTCGACATTCTTCAACTTTTTTTACTCCTCTCACAATCTAAATTCCGTATAAAGTTTATTGTATTAGAAACCGATGATAAAACTTTTGGATAAAATTATACGGGTCGCCCATTTACGTAACGCTTTTTTGTTTTTTTTTACTATTTTTGGATCCTCTCCCCCTCCTTTGAATATCAGGTAACTTTCATTAATATGTTTCTTTTTGCTCCTAAAACAAATTTTAGTTGCCAGTAGATGCCAAATTGGACTATCTTCTGTAATTGTTTGACCTTGTGGCTATTCTGGCAAAAAGTAATGAGTCCGATCGGGGCCTGATTTGTAATAAGGAGCCAATTAGATAATTTCTGTCCAGGTGATTTAGACGGCTGAATTTTACGTAATATTTCTTGAATCGCCCCTCCCCCCCCCATCCTAACCCGGTCATAACAGGTTCTCTTAAACCCACCCTCACCCCTAAAAGTATTACGTAAATTATGGAAATATGGACAACCCCAACATCTGTTTCACGTAATAATTTATACGAATTATCTTTCTATACTTCTCTCCTCGCCTCTCTTCATTGTCAGTCAAATGTCAGTTGGGAAAAAGGAAAACTGATAAAAAATATCAATCGGATGAATATGTACCAATTATGGAAATTAATTGGGCGCGACACCTGATGGATATTTAAGTACTTGTGCAAAATGCAGTTCAACTTGTATAGAAACTACAAATTTAGAGCAGCTGGAATTGAATTGTTAAAGCACGATAGGATTACGATCCAGCTACCGAATGATGCAGGGATGAATTGATAATTTCTTGGGACTGGAGGAATGTGGGACGATCTGAGAAGGAGAAGGCGAGCGGTCCAATTGGTGCGACATCAGTGGACACGGTTGTCGGATTCGCGGCACGGGCCACTCCCATGAACACGTTCATGGGGACAATGGTCGAGTGAAACCATACTAAACTATCACTGCAGTGCGTAATGTAATTATGGTACGATGCACGGAAGGTAGCTTCAGTCATAATGGGCAATTGTCCCTTCGAATAACGTCACAATGGTGGATTCATTGCCGTTAACAACGACTGTCCAAATACGTCCTGTAGGTCGCGAGCTTACAATACCTCCTGTCCAAATCAGGTTCTCTTTATTGCTCGGACATCGCTTATAATATCACCAACCCTAAACCTTCAAGTTCTTAGCTTCAGTTCTCCAAACCTCCATTCAATTCTCTCCTCAGACATGTTCTACTTTTTTTCTTAGTTACATGTTTATATGTATGATGTTTATACATATATAAATCACTAAATCTAATACCAACCAATAACCAAATGTAGAATAAAGATTTGAACAGCATGAAGATTCTGAAGAACAGATTGAAAAATTGGAATGTATTTCTGAATGTCATCGATGATATCGATTCCTGTATACATTGTACACAATATGGGTGGAATGGAAGAAAGGATTGGGTTCATTTTATTCGATTTTGTCGAAAATAACATTTCAGTGAAATATGGAGCCTCCCTTGGTTCGATTCCATTCGCGTGTTCGACAATAGAATCTTTGTGTGGTTGGTTAATGTTGGTTAGCTTATAATGCAAATCCGAGGTTGTCGCAACTTGGGTCGACTTTCGGCTTTGGTTCGATGTTCCCTTCGTAGAACGGAAACGAGGAACAGGCAGCTTGGAACCCGTAGGATTCTCGGGTGATCTTGGACGCTTTCGAGTCGCGGTCTTCGAGGTGGCCATAAATTTTAAAAGAACCAAAAGAATAGGCGGAGACGACTTCCACGAAGCGCAATTTCATATAAACACTTGGTTATTTACGGCCGGACGACCTTTCAAAAAAGCCTCTCGACAGAAATCACCCGCCGCATCACCAGTGGATTGGTCAATTTATACCTCTTATATGCCCGACCCGTTTGCTGCCCCCGGATTCATCGCTAATTTATCCGAAAAATTCCTCATCTCTTTGGGATCCACGTGCTAGAAAAAAAATCTCGATATTCGGTCCCTCCTCAAAATTCGAAATTAATTACATTACTATTCGGAGCAATTCATTATTATTACACGACAAACTTCGTTTTATTTCATCTCATAAATTTAAAAGACAGGGAATAAATTACCATATTTTTTGTTAAGCGATTCTCAATGATTTGTAGTAGTGATCTTTCTTATTAAGTTGTTCTTGATTTGTATATGTCTTGTGATAACTACTATTCTTACCAGAGAAGTGATAAGTCCACGATTTTTTTATAGTGAACAAATATGTGACCAATGACCTTATATAGCTACCGAATTATATCTTTACGTTCCTCACATTCCAAAATGACACGTAGCGATTTGGAGAATGCCACTTAGATTACAATCTTCGGTTAAGGATACATAATCAGATCGAAACCGTTTATATTATCCTTTCTAATTTCCAAGCTCGGCAACAACGTCCTTTTTAATTCTTCACCAAAAGAAAATTACAGAAATTATCTAATTTCTTCTATTATATATATATATATATGTACTTTGGCTATTTGTTGCAACGGACAAATATGTCAGTTACAGTGTAAGAAAAACTGTTGGAGGAAATTTCAAGCAGTTAAATATGGTCTCGAAAACTGAAAGCGAAAGAACTATTCGTCCAGTAAAAATAAAACGAATCTGAATTGAATGGGTATTTATTTGGGACAGTGCAGCTGGTTCTTGAGTAGTGCTCAAGAATTCAGAGTGCACCCCAACGAATTCTCGTCTTCTCTTGACTTGATTGTTCTTGCCTTTCGGACAGCCACTATCGTATAAATATCGCAAAGATAGCGGTGAACAAAGGGTCCAATCTACGATCTCGATTTTCGCCCGAGTACAATGCTTTTGTCGATAGCCAGTGTTGTAAGGTGCATAGCAGTTGCTTTTTAAGCATTGAGACCAATGAAGCTGTAAATACGAACGAGCTAAAATTAATTACGCATTTACTATAGTTCGCCTTATGTGAACCATGGAAGTTTATAAGAGCCTGGCACTCGACTTTCAATGACTGCCGCCCAGCATTGTAAGTCATTTCAAAGGACATAATTATGTTCACCTATGCCAACCTGAATTAAGGACGTTTTGTACCCAGCGAGTGTGAATTATCCTCAATTTGATCGCACGATTCTTGATAAGCGGCTAAGCGATATAGCAATAAGGCACTCATGTGGAGTCAATCTTGAAAAATTTATTATTTACAGTTTAATTTTGGAAATATAGTATAATGGGAAATAAAGGTAACTAATATATTTTAAGAAAGTTAATTTACTGATAAATTAATTAAATCTCATCAAATCCTATGATAAAATTTCACAACATCTTTTAAAGATCAGAAAAATCTCTTGAATTCTCTTAAAATTCCTAAACATTCCAAGAAAATAGGAGTTTTAAGTTAAAACTCCTAAAGACATATTAAAATCTCTTAAAGTTTAATAAAAAACCTTCAAAATCGTTTAAATACATTGAAACCTTTGAAAATTCCTCGAAATTTCAAAAAATTACAAAATCTCTTAAAATTGCATCAATTCCTTTAAAATTGCTCGCAATATCCTGAAATCCCTTTTAAAATTCTACAATATCCTTTTAAAATCCTAAAAATCTTTCAAATTTTGTCCAAGTCACTTGAAAATCGTCGAAATCCCTTAAAGTTTTACATCTTTAAAAAAAATCTAAAATTCTTTCTAACTTCATAAAAATCACTTGAAAATTGTCAAAATTCTTTAAAATTCCTAGAAACCTTTTGAAATTCCTTAAAGTTTTACATCTTTAAAAAAAACCTAAAAATCTTTCTAATTTCATAAAAATCACTTGAAAATTGTCAAAATTCTTTAAAATTCCTAGAAACCTTTTGAAATTCCTCTGAAAATTACTGAAAATTCCACGACAATAGGAGTTTAAAGTTAAAACTGCTAAAACATTTTTAAATCTCTTAAAGTTTAAAAAAACCTTCAAAATCGCTTAAATTCATTAAAACCTATCAAAATCCCTCACAATTTCAAAAAATTACAAAATCTCTTAAAATTCCATGAATTCCTTTAAAATTGCTCTAAGTACTCTGAAATCCCTTTTAAAATTCTACAAAATCTCTTCAAAATCCAAAAAAATCTTTCCAATTTCGTCAAAGTCACTTTTGAAAGTCGTCGAAATTTCTTAAAGTTCCATATCTTTTAAAAAAACCTAAAAACCTTTCCAATTTCATAAAAATCACTTGAAAATTGGAAAAATTCTTTAAAATTCCCAGAAACCTTTTGAAATTCCTCTTTAAAAAGAATTCCTCGAAAATCTCTGATACATTGTGATTGTTTCAAATATGACTAGCTTTTTTGAATGACTTGAAGTTATAAGAAGGAAAGCAAATTAATCGCCGGTTGTCAGTGTTAAAAACCATTTCATTTTTCCCGTGGAATTAAGATGATGCAATTAAGAGGATATTACCCGACTATTAAAAAATTTCATGGGAAAATGGAAGCCTCTTCAGACGAATGGTCACCGTTGATTTGTTCGAGATCCCAAAAAGTATATATAGTCCCGCTTTAGACTGGCTTGCCAGACTGCTTGGCACCGACGGACAATAGGTTCTCGTCACTACAATGCCTGTTCCGTAAAGATTCTTCTACGACAAGCTCCAGCTCTTCGACTTTCCCGGAATGCAACAACGAAACTTTTTCGTTCTTTTTCGGTCAAGCGGCCATCGAGAGGCTATTTTTCAGTCAGAAAAATAAAAGCAAACTTCGCTCGTGGCACCGTGTCGCTCGTTTAATCGCAGCCTTTTCATTCCCACAACACAATGCATCTTCCGGAGTAGTGGCTTTTGTACTTTTGTTAAAAATACTTATTTCTAAACGACAATCCGCCACACTCAAAGTAAAAGTCCCTTTATTTCTGATTTTTTTTTTTTTTTTTCACCAGAAAAGATAATTTGTAAATTTCCTTCGCATCTACCCATCGGGCTTATTATATACCAGCATTTGATTATCTTTTATGATTTCACAGGAATCGTTATAATCGTTAATTTCCCAAATCGAGTTTAGTTCCACAAAAAGGTTTATTGTCGTAGTTCTGAGATTTGTGGCTCAATTCTCTGGGACCACAGGAATGTGTGTTTGGAAATTCAGGAAGCAGTAGAAATGAATGGTGATAGATTAACTATTTTGAAATCGGTGTAAAATTTGAGCGAAATAGGGACTTTTATGGCCCAACTAAACAGCTCGAAACAACTAAACAGCCGCGTGGAATCTGACACTAGTGGAATGGATGGAATTCCGCAGGCAATAAAATTAAACCGGAAGGGATGGGTTCGAGGTCGTTGTTTATAAATGAATGGCAGAGACAAAAATACCGGATATATCCATTGTGTTCAATGAGATCGATTACCGAATCACTTTATGTTCCATTTTCACGTTATATGCGGAAACCTTCTCACGTTCAAATAATAACAAGTAGTTCAAAAATCTTTTCAATCTTTAATATTTCATCTTGCTCGTTTTGTTTCTTTTTTCTTTTTTCGAGATATAGAAAGCGGAGGGGCGAAGTAATTCGGGATATTGATGGGAAGTGACTACGCAAATTATTTTAAGAACTGAACGCGAAGCTTCTTCCAAAGAAAACAAGCGCGTTTTAATTTTTCATATTGTTCGTCACGTTTGGCTACTACAAAGGCGTTCCCACGAGCAGCCGATGAGTTGGCATGTACAACGAAAATATTGCTCTCTTGCGTTCATTCTTTCTTTTACAAAGTCAAGCCTCGCTCTGATACCAACCAGAACAGTCTTTTGAATTAACAAAGACGAATCTGGCTCGAACACGTGCGCACGCTTTACCATTCGATCGCTTTAGTTATACAAAATTAAGATCACGGAAATGAAGACATCTTCAAATCAAGGCAGAATACCAATTCTTGGTAATAAAAAGTCAAGTGAAAGAAGATACAATATATTTATCTTCTTTTTAAATATTATATAATTCATTATATTTTATTCTTATTATATTTTATTCTTAAAATTCTTTTAAATTCAACAATAACAATTCAAATGCCTTTTATATCCTTTAAAATCTATTAAAAGTATTAGAAATATCTTTAAATTCCATCAAATCCTTTAAAATTCTCACAGATTCATTTAAATGTCAGAAAAATCTCTCGAAATCACCTAAAATTATTTGAAATTTCATAAAATTCCTTAACATTTCAGGATAATATATCAAATTCCTTAAAACATCATAAAACTTATAAAAAGCTTTTAAAATTCCTTAAAATTTCACGAAATATCCTAAAATTCCATAGAATTTCACAAAATCGTTTGAATATCTAAAATATATCTTGAATTTCGTAGAAGTCACTTAAAAATCGTTAAACATGCACATAAAAACCTTCTAAATCGTTAATCTCTTGAAATCTATGTTAAAATTAGTGGAAATCTCTAAAAAAATTTAGCAACCTCTAGAAACTTCTCTACTCTTGAAATCTCTTAAAATCATTAAAGATTTCATCAAATTCCATGAAATCCTTAAGAATAGTACAAAATCTTTTATAAATTAGAATTTTTTTTGGAAACCCTTAAAATTTTACGAAAACCTTCGAAATCTTTGTAAATTCTACAAAATCTTTTTAAAATCCTAAAAAGTTTGTGGAATTCCTCAATAAAATTCCCTGTAACGTTTTAAATTTCTTATTTAAATCCCACAAAATAATATTTTAATAGTCATAAAAGTACCTTCAAATCCGATTTCGACTTCGACTTAGGGATGTTTGATTTCGATTCAATTCTCCAAAAGATCGATTCTTGAAAAAAAAATCGATTTCTTACACCCGATTCTTTGCTATTCGATTTTTAAGAGAATCGGGTCTTTACTGTGAGAATCGAAAAATCGATTTTAAAAAAAAATTATTATTTGTTTTTTTCTTTTCTTTTAAAACCTCTCGCACTGTATATATCTTTATAATATGTATGTTCTAATATATATTTAAAAAATCATTTAAAAAAACATTTCGAGATCTGTCGGATCTCCTCATCAGGTGAAAATATCTCGTGTTACATTCCCATGTTAAAATTTTTTAGAATTAGTAAATTTCAGCATTTCTTGAACGTTTTAAGTTTGTTGAAATGTTAGAAAAATTGATAGTCATAAATGCGTCGTTAGAAACAGTTATTTTTAAGCATTAATTTATTGTAAATAGATTATTGCAAAAAAATCGGAATTAAAGAATCGATTCTGTTAAAAATCGAGTCCGATTTTTAAGTGAATCGATTCTTCTGAGAGAATCGAACATCCCTACCTCGACTCAATCATCTTTTTAGAAAACATAATATCCAATCATGTTTCATAAAACAATTCAACGAATGAGAAATACATACAAATAATAAAGACATATCTTTGTATGCATCCCATAATTAAACACCTTTTGTGTTGAAATATGTCACTTTTGACCTTTTTTCAAATTTCTAAGCCGTGGCAACCCTGAGCATTAGCATAATTATTTTTTGCTCGCCTCATATAGTTGTATTTAGGAATGCAATGAAAATATAAAGGCAGAGACGAAAACGATGATAGCGTCTCGACGGGTGGTCACCTGCGAAAAGATTGAACATTGTGCGTCTCGGCGCCTACGGAATTGTTTCATTATTATACCTCTTGACAGGTGAAGCTTTATGTCGAATGTGCAGTCATTTGTCTTACAACACACTTTCAATTACATATTTAATTTCTATCCATACCTTCTGTGCCGAAGAATGACTTCCGCTTGATAATAAGATACGGGTGGGGCAAAATGAAAGTTGTGTATTAAAATTGCAAATGATAATGATAATGATAATGATAATGTTCTCTAGAAATTTCGAGTTTGCAGAAGATGAAATGATTGGTATTCAGGATGTTGAATTCAAGTTAAAAAGTAGAAACCACTGCCGGTTTGCCGAGTGACATATTTATCGGTTTCTAAATTACGCGTAGCAGGGGCTGTAGTTACGTCTTGTTTCGGCGCCTTGGAACATTGTGGTCACGCCAGTAATGGGCTGTTGGACCATAAATAAATGGCGTCTCGCATCTCGTCTTGTCCCATCGTTTCTGCCGAAGACTGCTTTGGCTGTTTGACTGTTTGGCTGTTTGGTATCCAGCCGTGTCTCAGAGAAAGGAGGATGGCTCGTTTAGCATGCACGCATTCGCCTTCCTCGTCGACACGAGTCACCGGATACTTTCGATGATCGCTTTAGCATTTTAAAAGCATTCCTGAGCCCATATAGATTTTTCGCGCGATTGTGTTCGAGGAGAACGAGATCGCAACGTTAAGCAGCCCAGAGTGGGCTCGTAAAAGGGTTACAAACAGCTTCCGATATTCGATAAGCTGTCATGCTCTCCTAATCTCGTTTGTCAAATATCCATACCTCTCTTCCTAATATCTCCTAATCAATTTCTTTTGTGATGCTTCATTTGTAGATTATATCGAATAATATTCATCATCAGTTGAAAAAAGAACAATAGCTAATAGATATTTCTATGGAATTATGAAGAGAAATCCTTTTAAAAAGGACAGATTGCAAGTCTTTCGATAGATGTGTTCAATATACATGATATGCTTCATGATGCATGTGTCAGGTGGTAGCTACCGGCGTTTCTGCGGATTACACATTTTGATCCTGTGTTAATGCTCAGCAAAGTCGGGTATTACCACCCTGATGCAGAAATTGATTGGTTTGACTGGTTTCAATTAACAGAATGTTAAAGACACAGGAATTGTGTCCAAATCTTCAAAAACGAGATTGGTAACTGAATTTGGAATGAGAAATGTTTCTATCTTTAATTTTAATATGAGCTTGATGTTTTTTTAATATAGAAAACGAATTTCTAATCCGAATCAGAGATGAAAAACGAGTAGCGATTTATGTTCATGGATCTCTATCACATACCTCGTCAAAGATCTCTATCGGAACAAACGCACTTTTATGTATGTGTAACACGTGCACAATAACCAAGCAGTAAGTCGACTCTGCTGGACGCCTTGGATCAGATGGGAGCACTTTGGATAGGTTCTCTTTTATGCTCTTATTTGTTTACTAATGCTGAAAACCGGTGCTCAACTTTACGACACTCTCAAGCAAGATGATAAATAAGCATTATTTGAACAATATTCTTTTATTTTCCAAAAGTTACGACCGGTTTCATCAAAATCACTCCGCTTTCAACTCAGCCTAAACTCTAAAGCCTAAACCAGTAGGACGACACAACTCGATCAGTGGATTTGCAAGATAAAAGATTTTTATTGCGGCTTATAAAAATCTTCAACAAGACATCGAATTTATTAAAGTGTTTGGTGAAAACGTTACCAAAATTAGTATCGGACTTTTATTCCCATCATTCAGGGTCTTCAGATCTTCTTCAAATCCTCCTCAGATCTGAAGGAAGAAACTGCAATCCTTGAAGAAGACATATAATAATATAAAATATAGAAAATGATGGAAGATTCGTATCTTTTATCAGTTCCTTTTCACTCGGCCATAAATTTCAACCACATGGCTCTTTTTTCTTTGAAAATCTACGTGTATATGAATTGGAGGAAAGGTTCCTCATTTTTTTTTACTCCCTCCATACTTTTCTCATTCTTTCATATCACTTTCTACGCCCACCTTGCCGAAGAGATAGGATCTTCCTGAACTGCTCCTGGACAGGGGCAAACCACCCGGTGCGATGGTCGATGGACCCCGAAGACCATCTATGGGACTTGGGACCGGATAGTCAAGTAAAAAGTGCATATGTGTGTGGGCAACGAGGTGTCGGCAGACAAAGTGGCGTCGTACGTTGTCGCAACAGGGTAAAGACGTCCCGTCGCTGCACAAAAGCGTCGGTCTGCATTATTGTCTTTGTTGTATCTTTCCTGTCTGACGTTTCGTCTACCATTGAATCGTCCTATTTTTTTCGTGCCCGGAAGAAAGTCAGATATGTTCATTCACTCGGAGGCCAAACCAGGTAGAGGTGGAGGATGGTAAATGGACCACATGAGAGGAATTACTTTTTAAACTTGCATCACTAAGAAATTATTGTATTCCAAAGTTATAAAAGTGTCTAATGCACCAGTATTCTACCTTATGGATGAAGAAAGTTATTATTTAGAGTCTGATGTGAAAGTCAAGGACGAATTGAGGCGCCTGGCCACCGTCAGATGGCTACCGTCGCTCTTTCCTGAAAACGACGCGTTCCAAGAATATTCATATTTGGGCGGTTGGTCTCACTCAAACTTCAGTTGCGTCCCGGATAGGATGTTCCTGAGTTCTGATCCCGGATCATCTCCGAGTGGGAGAATCGAATCGAGATCGTAAAATCCCTGTCTTCAAGGCGATTTTGATAAATCTTATTCGAAAAAGGTAATACGTATGGAATATCGAAAATATTCGACACTGAGAAGCTAGACAACCTGGGTTTGATTCCTGGCATCTGAAAAATCTCTTCTCCATGTGGCTATGAAAGTCTGTTCACATTGCCTTACTCATGAGTCCAGTGAACGAACCCGGGATGAAAAATGGAAGAGATATAAAAATCTATGTTCCAAGTCGGTTTTCGACTAGTGTTGTGTCAATTGAAGTTTTCTACCCTTATTGGTGAGTATTTAATCGTTGCACTTGACATGGTAAAGTGAGCGAAAGATATCACTTAAAAACCAGAATAAAACATTAATAAAACTGTAAAAGTAGTTAACTTTGAATCTTTTTCTTTTTATCCTAATTTTTTCTATTCCATGAACCCATCGCCGGCTCAGGTAGTTTGTGTTTTTTGATATCTAGTTTTTGATATTGTTTCTTCTATTTTGCACGAATAACATAACAGTTTTTCTAAGATTTATCATACAAAAGTGCATAAGTTCTATCTTGTAGAGTTAGACTCAAAACATTAAGAATTTGAATTATTTATAACGGGGTCAGGTCCTATAGAGAGCGCGATGCATTTCATGGGATTGAAGTACCCATAAAACAAACCCCCTTGAAATTAGAGCAGTCCTTCGACTCCATAGAAGAAGGACACACCCCAACCCTTGTAGGATACAATGTCCCCGTGAAACTAACACTGAGCATTAGCATGACAATGGTTAGATTAAAAAAAGAGAACAGAGAGTGCGCCCCTGTTTCTTGTCAGGGAACGATGTCTGACACGCAGGTACGATGCAAACGGAACGTTTACGGATACTCGATGGAACGCGAAGCAAAACCCTTCCTTTTATCTTTTTGTTTACTACGACTGATTGCACGTAATCCATCGATTTCACCCCATGCAAATTGGTCCAGACGACAAACAATGACAATGTGGTAGATCGATCTCGAAACAACCAAGGGTCTATTTTTTAACCGCAGAGGATCGCAAGTGAAGATTTCTTTTTACTAGCAGATGTTTGCATCAAACACTTGGGGTGACATTTATTTGAGATGAAGATAATGAAGTTTTAATCAAATTAAACTGATTGCGCAGAATTGATGTTATTACATTTATTAAGATGGTTGAAATATGTCTGAAAATTACTTCATATGGGGGCCTTGTATTAAAAAATGTGAATGTAACAGGATAATTCCATGCATGGTAAAATACATTTGCAAATGATGGTATTACATGGATTTTTAACGGAATAGCTTGAGGTGGTTTAGCCTCGCGTGAAATTCAATTATGTCATTCATTGCTCTCGTGGCTTTCATGGGGTTACATCGCCAACCCATAGACTGGGATCCCTCCTTCGGATGATCCGCAGATGCGTCATCACAAGTGTCCCTTGATCGCTTTGAAAGCGTCACCGCAATCACTGTCCCTCTGCATTACCTTGGAACCTTTGGCAAGCTTTTTCAAGTTCGCCAACCCAGTTTTCTACAAAACCAGAGTAGGATATGTGGACAATTAGGTGCATGCTTTGCCGATCATATATAGAAGGCGAGGACACAAACAGAGGGGAAGAACAAGAATGTCAAAGGTTCAAGATTCCTGTGTACTCCTTTCTTTCCTTCTTATGCTCATCGACTCTCGAAGCTGGATTTATTGTCGGTAGAGTTTGATTTAATTGGCCGATTACACGGGTAATTTCACTACCGATCTTCAATCCTCGGTCTATAAGGATCACTTTAGGGGTGACCTCAAAGGGTGCTTAGACTTACGGGTATTGTGTACTAAATCCTTTCCATTATTCTAACACTGATTTTATCAAAAAGTAACGTTCAAGTATCAGAGTATATAAGATTTTCTCATGATAAAATCTGTCAGAGGAACCATATAATGGGACACTGTAAGTTGCCATATAATTTTCTATAATGCTATAGAGCTTAATGTAAATGTTCTTTATAAATTGAGTCTATTCCTTTATTACTATTAAACCCAAAGTGTAAACTACATGTACATCTATAACATATTGTATGAAATAATGTAGATTCCAGGGAATGAGAACAGCATATATGTTTCTAATCAAACTATGTTTCAAACATAGGAGGAAATGTACTATACACCATATATATGTGTATAGAAACTTCTCATATATGCTTTACAAACTTCATTAAAACAAAATCTAATTTCAGAGAAATGCGTTTGATTAATTTTAAGTAAATAATCAAACATGAAGACATTAATTAAAATTCAACCAAGAGAAGTTTAAACCCCTTCAATTACACTTTGGAGTTAATTTACTGTATCAACACGACATAATGCTATATACATTTTACAAACTAGGGATTATTATCATATAGCTTTACAAAATATTCTGCACTGAAGAAACAAGTGTCAATAAATCGATGACAACCACAGTACAAACATAAAGGTGCTATCTCCTGAATAAGCCCCATGTTAGCCCTGATTGTTCCAACAACAATACAGAAAATGACTTGGGCGTGTTTTATAGTGCCCCCGGAAGTGCCTAATGGGTTTTGTGTCTCGTCGATTAACATCGTGGCTGGCATTCACAACGAGGAGAATATTCATGTCCTCGTTGATTTAATAAACTTCTACTTGTTCCAAGTGCCAACCCTAGACTTTTCCTAGGGGTCGAGGGTTGCAAATTCTGATCTCAAAAAGGAACTAAAAAAATCTGAAAAAACTTTCGAAAACTCGTTCTCCTTTCATCTGGTCTAGGAATCAGAACTAGGTCGAGGTTTACACCTCTTCACCGGAGCAGTTACACCACACACTAGATCCTATCCATGATTAGATGTGTATGTAAACCTGGGACCAGAGAAGTCTCACAATGAAAATTGAGTTTCATAACCGGGAAGCGGGACAATGTGCCGAAATTGCGTTACAACGAGGGTTCAGATTTATACTCTTCGTGCCGTTGATGGTCTCGTGGTGGAATAGGCAACAGGGACATGTGTTTTCTACTTGTTGCAAGGGAATAATTACCCCTTGTATGGCAAAAAATGACAATAATGGCCCATAATTCCTCCCAAGGTCCACGTCGTGCCTTTTGCGGCCTTTCGGATGATTTCGTCACGGATACCATGCATGGTTTTATCCCATGGGGTGAAAAGAATAAGGAAAGGCAAATTCTCTGGAAAAAGTATTGAAGGGGATGAATCCAGTTTTTTTGCGACAATATATAGATAACGGATCTGAATTCTTTCTTGCGTTGCAAATTTTCTTTAATTTTATTTATACAAGAACGAACGCGCGCATTTACATTCTCTTTCAATATTATATAATTTATTATATTATATTTCTCTAATCTCTTAAAATCTATGATAAACTTCGTAAAAATCTCTAAAACTTGTAAGAAACCTTTGAAAACCTGCGAAATCTCTTAAAATTCATGAAAATGTCTAAAAATTCCCAGAAACCTTTTGAAATTCCATAACAATTTTATATCCCTTAAAATTCTCACAAACTCATTTAAATACCAGAAAAATCTCTCGAAATGAATTACAATTATTAGAAATCTCATAAAATTCCTTAAAATTTCAGGATAATATTTCAAATTCATTAAAACATCATAAAACTCTTACAAAGCTTTTAAAATTCCATAAAATTTCACAAAATATCTTAAAATCCCATAAAATTTTACAAAATCTTTTTTATTATCCCACAAATCTCTTGAATTTCGTACAAATTACTTAAAAATTGTTAAAAATGCTTATAAAAACCTTCAAAATCATTGATCTCTTGAAATTCATGTTAAAATTAGTGAAAATCTCCAAAAATGCCTAGAGACATCTTAAAATTCCTTCACATTTAGAATCCCTTAAGATCATTAGAAATTTTATCAAATTCCATGAAAGCATTTAAAATTTCACAAAATGTTTTAAAAATCAGAAAAATCTCTCGAAATATTTTTACGTAAATTATTAGAAATCTCATAAAACTCCATCAAACCAATAAAAATTCCACAACATCTTTTAGAAATCGAAAAATTTCTTGAAACCCCTTAAAATTTGACGAAAACCTTCGAAATCTTTTAAAAATCATAAAAATCTTTTGAAATTCATCAATAAAACTCACTATAAAGTTTTAAATTCCTTATTTAAATTCCAGAAATACATATTTTAAAAGTCATAAAAGTACCTTGATGTCCGATTAAAATCTGATCAATGTCGTGAAAAATTCTAAAAATTCCCAAGAACTTCTTGAAATTCTTTAAAATTGTATGATAACATTTAAAATCCCATTATCTCCCATAAAATCTTTAAAAATTCCATAAAATTTACTTAAAATTCCTAGATTTTCAATGTATTTCAAGTTTAGACTCGTGACAAAATGATTATTAACGAAAGCAAATTTAAAATTTAAAATTAAATTCACATGTATAATTTACGATTCGGCAAGTATCGATTGTCGAAAATCACTATCGATACTTACACGACGAATCAGGAGTGCAAAATAATAGGCGTTACGATATTTCGACTTCGACTCAATCATCTTTTTAGAATAGATGCCGCTCGCTCCTATAGAAAATAATTACTTTTCTGTTTTTTACTTTTCTTTACTTTTCACCTGCTAAAAAAATCAAACGGAAGGATTATGACAAAAGCTATATTTTTGGATATTGGAAGAACCTTTTGAATTATACTAAGGTTTGATCGCAGCTATTGAATTCACATCCGGGTTTTTGAGAATTCAGCTTTCAACACTGTAACAACTGTAAGCACTTTAGATCGCACTTTTGTCCAATATTGTGTGCCCCAAACATATATTTCTTCAGATGTCTATTGTCAAGGGTCGGTTATGGACGCTTTTCCATTGCACACCTATTGTCAGTGAATCTATTGCCCTATATGGCCTATGGATTTACTTTTTAACACCGGATATTCAATTGTTGGTCCTCCTGCTTAGTAGCAAATTACACGGACTTTTGACCTGTTGAGAAAATCATTGTCGAAACATCCTCACGCCAAAAGCTCAACGATCTCGAACTGTGTTTGATTTTTCTTTTATATAATCACTTTTCTTTGATAAAATTAAAAATTAAAATTTGTATCTTTCAAAAGTCAAGCTAACATTTGTCTCAAAGGCTTTTCATTCTCACATTCCAACTCTACCTTTCCCATAATAAAAATGAAAAAGGTTTTAGAGTTCTTACCCGAAAATAATAATAATAAAAAAAAAACATAGATTTGTAATATAGAAAACTTGTAAAAAAGAGTCTCTAAAAAGTTTGTTTATAAACCGTGTATAAATTTTAGTATTTTACTGCCCAAAAAATGCCCAAAAGTCGCAAATCCTAAAACTGGGATGCTGTAAACTTCAAGACAGAATAGAAAGTCAAAATTCCCTTAAATATTGCTTTACGAGGAAAACAATAAAAGCCAACTCGAAGACTAGCGATACGCAAAGCGACAAAATGCTGCAATTGACTTTATAACATTTTCCGAAAAGTGTCAATTTCGAAATTTATGGTAGTTAGCAGAACATTAGTTGGAATTTACAGAGGCAATTTTCGCAAAATTTGAGGGTAGATAATCAAAATGTTCAGACCTTCAACCTTCGTCAAGCATATCCCAAGCAGTAAACTAAAATGGCTATGACAAGCAAACTGCAGTTGGTTATGTCCAGTACAATTGATCATTATAAAAATGGTTGCACTTTGGCATGGTAAACGAAATTTCAAAGATCCACAAGTGGTAATAAACGTCCGCTTGAATTTTAACTTAATATTCTATAAATCTATATGGTTGAGTCTGGGGACTGACTTCTTGACCATCGCTCTTCTGTGTCCTTTGGACCCGGTCCCAATGCTATTCACGTTTCTTGAGGCACATTGGTAGACTCGTTGACTTTTAGCCAAACACCTTTTGTGCCTATTAGCTACAGAACTTTTCCTTTATGAACGTGGGGCCTCAAAAGCTTCATCTAAATTGGCTTAAGGACTCCCTTTGAGGCATATATTGCATAGTTAGAGGAAAACTTTCTTCGGCTTCTTATTTTTAATCTAAAGAAGATATCTGACTGTAATTTTTGACAATGACAGCAAATATATCAGTGCACGTCGGTCTTATCATTAAAGTTTGTATTTTTTTTAAATATACTGCAATTTTAATTAATTTTTTACATTTTAATGTAAATGAGAGCAGAGCTTTAGAGCCCTGATTAATAATGAAAGCAAGTAGTACATATCAAGTAGAACAAGTATCAAGTAGAATAAGTAGACGTAAAGTAACAGCAAAGTTTCATTGGGAGCGGCAAATTAGCACCAAATTTTGAATTTGGAACAAGGAGACGTAAAGTATAATATAAAGTACCGTCAAATATCGATTCGGGCTGTTTCTATTTGCTTTAAAAAATTTTTAAATTAATTAAAATATCAGTATTTAGAGAAAATACAAACTTTAATGAGAAGACCGCCATGAGATATATTTTTTACGTTAAAAATAAGAAGCCAAATAAAATATATGTGGTATGGTCTATAAATAATGACGTCATAGTTTACCATTTTTTCTTAAAATCAATAGGTCAAAAGATCAGATATTTTGTCAGAATTCAATGTTCCTTTAAGTAATCTTTTGAAAATCGAATAAAATAAAATTATTAATTAAATTTCTTATTATTATTTCTCAATTAAAAAAAATATTTGACTACATTCCTTGTAATAAAAAATACTTTTTATCTGTATGTATAAGATATTCATATAGCAATATTCTTTACATTTTAGTACCTGTTATAAAACATACAACATTTCTCATTATGCAGAAATACTTTATTGCAGAATAACAGTTTTACAATTGCTTTCAATTTAATTAATTACGACTTAATTTATTTTAGAGAGAATGTATCTTTATTCAAACATTTTTAATTCACATATTTTTATATCCTCACTGTTACATATTATTATTAAAGACAATCTCTTATAACTTGTTGAACGACGTTGGTAGCCGCAAGGCGAGCTTCGTTCAATACTACTACACAATTGATTTGGTCATTGCAACTTGAAATGCTTGAAATGTACTTTATAAAAACATCGTGAAGTCTATTCATACCACCATTATAGCAGGCAGCTGCTCCTGCTATTCCAGGATTTTTCATTAGGGCATCCTAAAAACAAAACAAAAAAACAAATTGTCACTCGAATTGTCATAAAATAATTACAGATAAGTTTTATAAATTTGAAGCATTACGAATAACTTATTTTCTTGTTCCTTAATGATGTTTTCCCATTTCTTCGTGGTCTCCTGGTCTGCAATTGCGCTCTAAAATATAAAAAATTATTATTATTCATGAAACACAACAATGCAATATATAACGTAATTAATTTTTAAAACACCAGATAGTTTCTACATATTATTTTACGGGATATTTCTATTATTGTACTACACAGGTCACTTGAAAACAAAAGAATACGATATTCATAAGGAAATCTGTTCCCTGAAAGAAAGTTTTACTTTGAATTATTAAAATAAATGTTTTGATTTAAAACAAATTTTTTTTAATGTGACTAACAATATGTCTACGTAGAGAATGTAGAATGGCATGAAAAAAATGGATTTAAGGAAACCAAAATACAATTTCTTTATAAACAATTTATATTTTTTCAAATGTAATGCTTTTATGTTCAGAAAAAACAATTCATGAATGTAAGTTTTTAAACTTGTAAACAAAAAATTCCAAAATTTTGGATAAATTGTAAGAAATTTCCGAAATCGCGAAATCTATTGAGAATTATCAAAATTATACAATTATTATTATTTCGTTTGACCAGAATGAAATAGCGTACCCTCTATAATAATTTGTAATTAAACCATGTCTTTTTACACATATGAAAAATAAAGTACAATATTTTCTTTTTCCAAAATTTTACTCTACGAATTCAAAATTCTCTTAACAAAACGAAATGGAATTAAAGATG
The DNA here is from genome assembly GCA_900474275.1 of Synergus japonicus. NCBI lineage: Eukaryota > Metazoa > Arthropoda > Insecta > Hymenoptera > Cynipidae > Synergus > Synergus japonicus. Next base: position 64,548 of record UCOH01008413.1, on the reverse strand, counting down.
AAGTTGAATGGTACTCACTGCGCAAAACAGCACAAGAAAGGCAAATACTTTCACAGAAGTCTTCATGATTTTGACAGTAAACTCACAACAGCTTACAACAGTTAATTCAATAATTAATTAATTTTTAGTTGCGCGGCTTAGGCTTTAAATACACTGTCAAATCTATGCACTTTGCTCATGCGTTATATCATATCTGAAGTTGTCATATAGTCGGGGATTCACTGCACGAATCCCGCCTATCGAGATCGTCGATTAAATCAAATTAGCTTATCGAGATCATCGATTAAATTAATTTAGATTAATAGAATGCAGTGCTGTCTGAATTAGAATCGGTGGCCACGCGCGGTACGATTTTTGGGTAGATTGCCAGCCCTTGGAGACCGTCGATGCCAAATACAGTTTAAATCTCTCTAACTTACAAGGAAGGTGCCCTAGGTGTTCCTCACCGATTTTAATGATCTTGATATATTTTTTAGAGGACGAAAATCTAAGCGAAATGTATTTTTTTATCTGTCATTAAATGGTTTAAGGGAATGAAAAAGCCCCTCAAATTTAGGGATAAAAATTAACTGTTTGATTTGTTCACATACAAGAAATAAATATTTTTCATTGAAACCGATTGCAAAAATTGTGTCATAATAAGGGATGAAAAAAGATATTTCCTCGACTTAATTGAAAAGTTTTAAGGAGATAAATATCCCCTAAATACGACGAAAATAATGGAAAGAAGGGGAAGTTCAAGGGAAAAATCAGAAAAAATATATGTTACGCAATAGGCCTTTTCCTGATTTTAAATTGCCCGGTATTTATCCCAAAATGGAAGCCCTTAATTAGGGGGAGACACAAACTTTATTTTGGCATAGATTTACCCAAAATATTGATTTTCAAAAAGAGTTTTCCAATGGTTTTTCCTAAAAATTAAAAAAAAATTAGATATGCCATCAAAATTCTCTGGTTCTACAAGATTATCTGTGTGATAATATTTTTAAAACACTTTTAATATCGATGACAAACATTTATCGCGTTAATCTAATAAAATAAAAAATAGAAAGATACCACAATCGGTCGGAAATCTCTTAATTAAAAATCTCTGTATTATAAAAAATCCCCGCTGCCGCCGCACAGGAATTTCAGTTAAAATACAGGGAGAAAAATGGATATTAACAAGTAATATCTAGCTATTTAACTATGGGACGACTATCTAGATATTTGGATATAATATCTTGATATTAAAACTTAATATCCAGATATTAAAATATATAATCCAAATATTCTAACATCCAATATTTTAATATCAAGATATTATATCTAAATATCTAAGATAGTCGTCCCATAGTTAAAAAGCTAGATATTACTTTTTAATATCCATTTTTCTCCGTGTACTTTCAAAAAACATATCCCAAAAGAAGTACACATTCAAAAATAATATTCTCCAGTCATGAAACAATCCTATTTAATTAACGAACTGAAAATGTTACTAAAAGAATTCAAATCTGAGTGTAAAGACACAAAGTATCGCACCCCTAAAATACTTCTGAACTTATTGCAGCCATTAGGTCTTTCATCAAGATTTGCGCTTGCTGGACTCCCCGTTTCCACTTTTATGCTCTTAACAGAAAAATCTCAACATCTACCCTTCTAGACACCATGTGCCACATAGGCCTAAAGGCCTTTTAATTAATTACTCTCGTTTTGTGTATCGCATGACATTTTTTGCCTTTGAGCTTTGTGAGCTTAAAAGAATATTGAAGAAGTTTGGTTGACACTTAAAGGGCGCATGCGTGCGATTCATATAAGCACAGGCATTTTCTTTGCATCCCTGGGCAATTGCCCTGTAATATGCATATATGTAAGAGATCTCACATTATATATATATATATATGTGTGTGTGCGGGTAGGTCGTAGGTAGGTACTTAGCTATCGTCACCACCTTTTTTCAATGCCAATTAGCACCGCCGCACCGGTTAGTGCAACTCCACCGCGGGCATTCAGGCCACATATTTTCGCGCTGTGCGTCACTTTGTCCCGAGCAAAATGACGAATTATACGGAGCGCGACTCACACGGTTTTCTGCGCACACCCACGTTTCTCTCTGAATATTAATACGTTAAACGCGATGAGAGGCAAAGGGTTGAAGGGAGGAGGAAAGAGGCCCCTTCAGCACCCGCCGCTCCAACTGTAATTGGCGTTGCGCTTTGAAGTCTGCGTTTTCCAGTCAGCTTTGTAACTGGGTGTCGAATAAACGACGCGATTAAATTACCATTTTCGATTTAGAGAGATTATTTTCATAACCGCTACAGTCGAGCCTCACTGCTGTCAAAGGGCGGTTATTAAGTCACTTTTTAGGATTCGTAGGAATTAGCGCAACTTACTCTCTCAACTGGGAGAGTAAGCATTTTAGTGAGCATTTTCACTTAAACAATTCTTACTAATGCAGATAAAAAGAGTAAGATAATAAATAACTGAAAACTGTCATGTATTGGGTCCACTTCTGTCATATTTCATACTTAAAGAGTAAACACGTGGTTCGAAGATTTCAACTTCAAAGGTTTAAGGCTCCTAGTGACCCATTGTTAGATTCAAACCATCCTTTCAATATTTATGACAACGGCGGAAAAAATTTCCTCTACCAGCATCCAGCGCTTTCCTAAATCTTAAAATTCGGTGCGAGAAAGCCCTTTCATCCAAAACAGTGTACAACAACTGCTAAACATCTGGAATTGTCTAGGGATGCGTACCTCGAGATTTTTTTATTTTATGATCTGAAGCTTTCTAATTTCTAGAGACAATTTTTCTGCTGTTTAAAATCTTGAAATTATGCCAGGAAAACATCAGATGTATAATTATAATATAAATATTTATACGGTATTAAATATTCAAATTATAATTATACTTTTCATATTTTCATATTTTGTATAAGGATATTTTTACGTTATTAAGTTCATCAAAATGAAAAAAACAAGATTTTACCTTTCATATTAAAGTAACACAGACAAAAAAAAATGTAATTGTAAAAATATTTAAATGAGTCTACCAAATTCATTCGGCTGAAGATTCAAATGCCTACCCAGACGAATTTTTTTTCTGCAAACCTCAAAAATTTTCACTAAAAGAAAAAGAAATTTTGTTATTCCAAATAATTTATTATTGCAACAGAAAGAAAAAGAAATGTTTTTGTAAACAATCTTTGTAGTTGTTGAAAAGAAATCTTTGATATGAAAAAAAATCCGTCCAAATAAACATCTGAAACTTCAGTCCAATGTGAAAATACAATTTATTGAGAAAATATTATATTCCCATTTTTTTAAATTTTTGTTATTGATTTAACTTGGAAATACTATCAACGATTATTTAAATTATTTATATATACATTATTTTTAGTTTTAAGTGCAAAGTAAAAATAAAACCGTCTGTCTCAAAACATTTATTCAGCTCAATAACAGATTTTATAGAAATTTACCTTCAAAATGAGTCTAAAATTTTTTTAAATGTTCATTAATTTGAAATTTATTTTTATTTTTATAAAAGATGGAGATTTGATGTTTTTATGCAATATCTTTGAAAATTGACAAAGTAATATCGTTCTCGTCTCATTTTAAGTAAAAACAATATAAAAATCATTTAAAAATAAGCTAAATCATTTCATTAATTGAACAGTATCTAGTGTCAATAAAATAATTTTTTTAGTCCAACAAAAAGACTCAACAAAAAAATTTAGTTGCTATACAACCAACAAAACTTTTTTGTTGGACCAACCAAATTTTGGTTGATATAACCAAACAGTTTTCTCAGTGAATTTGAAATTTTGAATTTGGTTTCGTTAATAATCATTTTGTCACGAGTCTAAACTCAAAATAGGTACATTGAAAATCTAGGAATTTTAAGGGAATTTTATGGAATTTTTAAAGATTTCATGTGAGATAATGGTATTTTAAATGTTATGGGAGAATTTTAAAGAATTTCAAGAAGTTTCTGGGAATTTTTAGAATTTTTCACGACTTTGATCAGATTTCAATCGGACTTGAAGGTACTTTTATGACTTTTCAAATATGTATTTTGTGGGATTTAAATAAGGAATTTAGAACTGTATAGGGAATTTTATTCAGGAATTTCACAAGCTTTTTAGAATTTTAAAAAGATTTTGTAGAATTTACAAAGATTTCGAAGATTTTCGTCAAATTTTAAGGGTTTTCAAAAAATATATCTAATTTATAAAAGATTTTGTAATATTTTTAAGGATTTCATGGAATTTGATGAAATATTTAATGATTTTAAGAGACTTTAAGAGTTGAAACATGTCTAGAGGTTGCTAGAAATTTTTGGAGATTTTTTACTAATTTTAACATGGATTTCAAGAGTTTAATGATTTTTAAGGTTTTTATGTGCATTTTTAATGATTTTTAAGTGACTTTTAAGAAATTCAAGAGATTTTTAGGATATTACAACAATTTTGAAGAATTTTATGGGATTTTAGGATATTTTGTCGAATTTTAAGGGATTTTAAAAGCTTTGTAAGAGTTTTATGAAATTTTAAGGAATTGTATGAGATTTCTAATAATTTTAGGTGATTTCAAGAGATTTTTCTGATATTTAAATGATTTCGTATTATTTTTAAGGATTTTATCGAATTTGATGAAATCTTTAATGATTTTAAGAGATTTAAAGAGCTGAAACATTTCCACAGTTTGCTAGAAATGTTTACAGATTTTCACGAATTTTATGCGATTTCACAAGTTGTCAAAGGTTTCTAGGAATTTTTAAAGATTTTCACGAAGTTTAACATAGATTTTAAGAGATTAGAGATTATATAAAATATAATAAATTATATAATATTTAAAAAGAAGATAAATGCGCGCGCGGAGCGCGCTTTCGTTCTTGTTAATTTAAAGTCGTCATATTTTCAGTAAATCTCACTGATTACAACAGTGTATTCTACTAAACAAGTGAAACAAACTATTTCATGCTCAATTTCGAGAAACCCTTCTTTTTCCTCAACACACCTTACTAAAAACACCCATTTGTTCAAAAACATCATATATATTATTCCTTTTCCTATAAGATTAATTAGATTCCTCGTACATGTCTGTCGGAATCTTTTCTTTCGCTTTCTTCCGGCTGATGATAATAGCAGTAGAGGGTATGAAGTTTATTTTGTACTCCATGAATACAACCAAGTTCCTTGCTTGAATGGAAAATGTATTGCGCTTTGTTGAGGAGACAAGGCGAATTGTTTGATTTCGGTTAGCTTCTGGCGCACTGCACATATATTTAACAGAATGTATACAGTCATTTGTAGGTGCGTATCTACATTCTACATTGCTACATTGCTACAATTCTACATTTCTACAATCAAACACAGCGACACAGAGGCTGACTGGCGTGCAATTCATAGAGGTAACGTCAGGGGAGTGATATCGTCTCTGTCGTACTCGTAGGTGCGCGCACCCTAGCTCTAATTAAGTAAATGCCTCGGAGCTCCAACATGGTGACAATGTTCGCAGTTTCGCACCCTTACGATGTAAATCTACTACTCACCACGGTCTCTTGCTCTTTCTCTTTCTGTTTCTCATTCTCTCTCGCTCTCTATATCTCTCCCTCTTTCTCACCCCGAACTCTAGGCCGTCATCATCCACTCCGAATTCATCTTCCTCTTCCATCAACACACGGCACTAACTCGCTTTAATTAAACGCTTTTGCATCACGATTCCAGAAGCAGTGAGCGAACTGATATAAAAGCTCGGCAAGAATCGTAAGGTGTCAGCCTAGAAGAGTAGAGTTTTCATCTCCATGAGAGAAAGAGTCTCACAGAGAGAGCTTTACCACAAATGTCTCTGACGACTGCTCGGACGCCTTCTCTTAATACCTTGCACTTATGAGTTGTGTGAGTTTCTGCACTTTGATAAATGAGGAAAAAATGAGAGAAAACTGTGACATGTGGCGCATTATAATCTTTAAGCTCGGAAATTCTTTTAGCTATTCAATCCAAAGGCATCCGAAATCCAAATTGAAATCTGGATTGCAATAAAAATGATGAAAATCAATTTTATTATGGCAGGTGAATAGTGGAAACTGTAAATAAACTGAAGTGTAAAAAGCGAGGTGAAGTGTAAAAATACAAAAAAAGAATAGTGTAAATTTCTTGAAACTCATCTGACTGAGTCACAATGATGAGAAAGAATGGTGAACTCGAACGAAGAAAAGGCTCTTGGTATTTTTTGTGTGTGATGTACCTTTTCCGGTCTAACATAAGACAAGAAGAAGGTCCGTCGCACTTTTTCCGGAAGAATTCTTTGATGCATTGTCACAACGTTTGTAGGTAGATAGATTCAAATCTTTCATCCGTAACGTGAAAATGGTCACCGTTGATCGTTTTAGAACGTAGAAGTGCCGCACCTGGCAGCTTCCTTTTGAGCGGCATTATCTAGCCACAATTCCGAAAACATGCCTTCGCACAAAGTTGTAAACTCTCTTTCTGGACCTCTCTTTCATCCCGCGAATGGATAATGTCCTTTCATCCTTTTACGGACGGATATTCGTTTTCATTGTCCATCGACACTTTGCACAAACGCGAAAACGCCCTTAGAGGGTTTCTATTCGTTTCGACATGCTGCTGAGCGCATGTCTGCTCCAGAGAATATGACAATTTTCCCTTTTAGCTGGAAACAAGGTCTTCTCCATTCTGAGGACCGAGTCAACCAACTGTGATTAAATAATCCTTAATTTAGTTCATTGCGTTCCACCATCTTTTAAAACCATGCATGATTAAAGTAGATTAATCGCTGTTTAGATTAATCGGCCATTTTTGGCTGATTAGCGACTTAACTATGAGCGACTAACAGGGTTCAACATCAACATGACATCAAACTTTAGTTAAAGTGAAGTGAAAAGTACTTTTATATTTCAATATAAAACTATTTGTAACTTTGATGATCTTTCGATTAATGTTGATTGAGGCTCATTCAATTGAACCTAAAAGCTCGCCCAAAATTATTAATATTAAACATATTCCCTTTTCTCAATAGTCATGTCAATTGCGCATGAGTATTACGTATAAAACAATATTTTTCAGAATTTTAAACTACGCGCGAATAGCAACCAATCAAATGCCAGAGCGCAAAGCTGATTGTACACGTAGAAAAATCGAAGTTAGCGGTTTACTGACGATTGCACGAGTTCTTTGCTGGGAGCCGTCCTTGTAAGATGGAGTCCGAGAGTATGGTAATCATTCCTACCCTAGTGGAAAAATCTTCTGGCGTTGTCCAGACCCAGACTAGACCGTCTAGACTCTAATCTGGCGCAGATCAGACGGTCTAGTCTGGGGCTGGTCATACCTGTAACACTTTTGCAAAGTTTGTGACTAGACGGTCTAGCCAGCCGCTAGTCAGTCTCTAGACTATACGCTGAAATTTTTCATGTTTTTAATATTCACTTTTACAAAACCTAAAACCGTAGAATTTATTGATATAATATTCATATTAATTACTCTTAAAGTACATATTAAATTTCCTTTATTACTGAGATGCATTAAAATTGATGTAAATAAAAACAAAAATTTATTTTGATAGTGTTAGTTTTGTATAATATTTTGTATAAGTTATTTAGATACCCTATAAATTTCTCGAAAATTTAAAAAAATCTGGCTGATTAACACTTGGAAATTTTTATGGTATGGATTGCAGTACAATCCCAGATCTGGACCACACTAGATTGTCAAAACTATAAAAAAAATGTTGAATAGTGTTAATTTCATGTTTTAAATAATTTTAGACTCCCTAACAGTTTTTCGAAAATGTTGAAAAAAATTTTGCAGATTGAAACTTAGAAATTTTTATTGTATGGATGGCGGATCAGTCCCAGATCTGGGCCAGACTAGATGATCGAGACTAGACGGTCTAGACGATACCAGATCTGGACCAGATCTGACATCAGACTGCCAGAAAATTTTTCCACACGGGTAAACAATTTTGGACTCTGTCTTGTAGTGACGGTTCTTGATGGGGAATTTTTGCAGTTGTCACAATGCTGCTGAATTCCATTTTTCTCCGTGTAAGTTACAATACACACAAGTATATTTCAGATCTTCATAATAAAAACAATTAGCTTCAATTAATTAATGTAATTATTTAATGCCATATTAAATTTATATTTACAATTTCCAGGATACAAATGCAATCCATGAGGAAGTTGTAAATGCAGAGGACTTGACTCGACCTATTTTAGTTATAAAAGGTATCTATCTTTAATACATATAATGTAATTATCTTTAAAATAATTAAATATAAATTCCTTGTAATAATAATAACAATATCTGTTTCATTTTTCAGGGATGTCACTTTATCTTTCTATTCTAAAAAGATGATTGAGACGAAGTCGAAATATCTTAAGGGCATGTATTACTTACCGATCCCTACCTTACCGACATTTTTTTCTCTGTAACGCTACGTCTACATTTATTGAAATACCACATTGAAAATTTCTATATTTGAAGCTAAAGCCTTAAGGTACGTTTGTCTGGTCCTAAATAATATTGACATTAAAAAAAAAAATTTCCAAACAAATTTTTTTATTTTTACAAAACATTAAGACCAGACAAACATACATTAGCATATTTTCTTTAATTTTATAAATTTTCAAATTGATATCTTTATAAATGCAGACCTAGCGTTAAAGAGAAAAAAATGTCGGTAAGGTAGAGATCGGGTAAGTAATACATGCTCTTAACGCCTAATCAGCACTACTGTAAGTGTCGTAAGTATCGTAAGTCGTGTAAGTATCGATAGGGATTTTCGAGAATCGATTCTTGCCGAATCGAAAATTCCGCGCGAATTGAATTTGAAATTTTTAATTTAATTTCGTTAATAATCATTTTGTTACGAGTCTAAACTAAAAATATATTGAAACTCTAGGAATTTTAAAAGAATTTTATGGAATTATTCAAAGATTTCATGTGAGATAATGGGATTCTAAATTTTATCGTAGAATTTTAAAGAATTTCAAGAAGTTTCTGGGAATTTTATTGAGGAATTTCAAAAGCTTTTTATGATTATTAAAAGATTTTGTAGAATTTAGAAATATTTCGAAGGTTTTTGTCAAATTTTAAGGGTTTTCAATACATTTTTTAAAAATATTGTGGAATTTTTACGGATTTGATGGAGTTTTATGAGATTTCTAATTATTAACATAAAAGTATTTGAAGAGATTTTTCTAATTTTTAAAACATTTTGTGAAATTTTTAAGGGATTCTAAATATTTTCCAAATTATTAGGATTTTTAAGAGTTTTTAAAGAATTTTAAAAGATTTCGACGAATTCAAGCGATTTTAAAGATTTTTATGAAATTTTGAGGAATTGGAAACAGTTTGAAGAAGTTTTAATGGGTTTGAAGGAATTAAAATTTAAAATTTTTATTTTAAAAGATTTCTAAAAATTGCGAGGGATTTTATATAATTTTTCAATAGTTCTAATAATTTTACAGGGTTTCAAGAGATTTTTCTGATTTTTAAAAGATTTTGTGAAATTTTAAAGGATTTCATGGAATTTGATGAAATCTTTAATGATTTTAAAAAATTTTAAGAGTTGAGAAATTTCCAGAGGTTGCTAGAAATTTTTGGAGATTTTCCGTAATTTTAACATAGATTTCAAGAGATTAATGTTTTTCAAGGTTTTTATGTGAATTTTTAACAATTTGAAATATTATCCAGAAAATTTAAGGTATTTTATGAGATTTCTAATAATTTTAAGTGATTTCAAGAGTTTTTTCTGATTTGAAAGAATCTCAAGAATTTTCTGAAATTTTTTCACGAAGTTTAAAATAGGTTTTAAGAGATAAGAGAAATAAAATATAATAAATTATATAATATTAAAAAAGAACGTTCTTGTTATAATAAACAGTAGAAAATTTTTCTCAGAAACAATGGAAAAATTTAGAAAATTTTCCCACATTTCGTATCTTTTTCCTATATACATTTAGAAATTTTTCCTAGACGCTCCGGAAATTTTTCCAAACAGCTTGAATATTGTTTCTATATTGTTTCTACCTGACTCTAAAGTAACCGTATAAGGTCGCTTTAGGGTATAATGTAGATAGCTATATTGTTATTGCTTTATGACTGAGCAGATGATAGGAAATGTTTGGCTTTCTCTCGGAGTTCCTTCTGTTTCACTAAAGCCAATATTTGGTATTCCATTATATTACTGCTCTGGTAAAAAGGATTATGAATAGGTATAAATGTACAACTTTATTTATACTACTACCTCTTCTTAAAGTTTTGACAGGAGGTTCTTCCCGTTTTCTCATTTATATGGAAACTTTTAGAGTCTTAATTGTAAGGGACGACCTTGATTGTTACTCATCCTGTTACACTAATAGTAACTTAAATAGGCTTACTTTGTATTTATTACCGTCAGAATTCATAAAATATTCTATATTTTTAATATTTTATATCTATATTTCCCTTCATTTTCGAAAATGGCGAAAATGGCCCCTATAAAAAAAAGTCAGGAAATAGAAACACTTCAAGAAAAAAAAGTAACTGGTACTTATATTTCCCGTCCATAATAAAGCCCTTAATTCTCCAAAAAAAAAGTCAAAACTTAAGTTGTATAACTAATTGTTGGTCGTTCTTCACAAAACATACATTTTTCTTAATAACACTTGTGGAATTCGGAGATCGTTTAATTAACGGAAAAAGAATTAATTAAGCAAAGAATTAAGCTTCGCATCTTTTTCCTGGCAGAGATTTTTTCCGGATTTGCTACGGCATTTTTAAATGAGTTGCTGGTCATGCATTAACGGATCGAGAATCTTGGTATTTATTTAATTAATTCTCCATTTTTAGATTCTTAATAACAAGGTCTCATTGTCAATCGAGCGTATATAATATAATAGTTTCTCAGCCGGATTGACAGGGAGGCGGGCTGAGCACTCAAAAGCCAGTGTTCCGATTAACTACGGAGAGCCAGCAAAAAACATGACTGTCTTTTCGGTTACGAAATACCCTTTCGTTCCGCCAAAGATTTTTCATTGTTCCTGATAATGTTGATTTCCTCCTTCGAAAAGGGGCGAGCGACTTCCATTGATCGCTGGCTTTATTTTAACACTCTAAAGAATGAATGGGGCCGGCCAGAGAAACAAAAACTATATAAGAAGAAACAAAAAGGGTCTCTTTGTTGGAAAATGTACTGTATCCTTGATATCTCGACATATAATGGATATTTTTTAATCAAACAAAATAAAAAATATTCCTTGTAAGAAATTTGTCAGGAAAGTTCGGGAAATGTCGGGGAAATGCGAGTAGTTGCCAGGGACAATAGAAATTGACATTTATGCTAACTATTTTTTTTGTGTCGCATTATTTAATTAAATATTATTAAATTTTTATTATTATATAATTATGTATCGTTCATTTAACAGATTTTAGAAAATTTCAAAGGATTACGAAGGATTTTGAAGAATTTCCAGGCATTCTTTTGGATTCTTTGGGTTTCTAATGATTTCAAGACATGTTCAATAATTTTAAATGATTTTAAGAGATTTCTAGGAATTTAAAGAAATTAAAAGAAATTTGTATATAATATTTACAAGATTTAGAGAAATTTTAAAGGAATTCATGAAATTGTAATAGATTTTAAAGAATTTATGACATTTTATAGGATTTTGAGTATAATAGTGAAATTTTAAGGAATTCAAAAGTATTCTTAGGAATTTCAAAAGATTTCTGCGAATTTTAAGGGATTTCAATAAGTTTTTAATAATTTTAAGAGATTGTGACGCACGTTAAAAGATATTAAAGTTACTCGTGAAATTTTTTAATATTTAAAGAGATTTTTAAAAGATTCTGTGGTATTTTGAAGGATTGTAGGAAATTCTAAGAGATTTTTAGGAATTTTAAAAGATTTTGAAGTTTTTTGAGGAATTTAAAGGATTTGAAATGATTTTGAGGAATTTAAAACAATTAGTGAACATTTACGGGTTTTCATGCAATATTAACAAATTGGAAACGATTTCATCGAGTTTTAAAATTTGTTTAGGAATTTCAAGAAATTTCAATGAAATTTAAGAGATTTCCAAGGTTTTCGTAGAGAGAATTTTAAGCTTCTTATTTTCAGTGTAAAAAAGATATCGTTGAAATTTTTGGAAATGACAGAAAATATATGGCGGTCTTCTCATTAAAGTTTGTATTTTTTTAAATGCTGCTATTTTAATTAATTTTTAAACTTTCAATGTAAATGGGGACAGAGATCTAGTGCATTCGCTTCGTCATTAATCAGAGTACTAAAGTCCTGTTCCCACTTACGTTATTAAAAAGGTAAATATTCATTAAAATTGCAGAATTAAAAAAAATACAATCTTATGAATGCGAAGACTGAAGTGCACTGATATATTTTCTTTCATTTTCAAAAATTTCAGCGAGACATCTTCTTTAGTTTAAAAATAATGTGTTTCCAGATATTTTTTGGTAATGCCACCACGAATTTTAATTTTTAATAAATAAATAATCCTAGCTTCGCTATTTAGAATTAAGAATGTTTTTTACAAATCCTTTGGCACTTAATATATAATAGCTACAAGAACCCAGCGAAACAGTTTAATTAGAGTTTAATTCGAGTTTCACGGTCATGTGATTTCAAAAATAATGACCAATAATTATTTTTCAATCAAGGAATGCATATATCCTGCCGAGATAAGCAATATTTTGACAGAAATTCACTTGTCTTTTAGCTACAAACATGCAGTTCCAAATACTTTTAATTGCTGTTTTACTGGTGGTAAATAATTGAACTTTGTTTAGTGGTAAATAATCGATAATTCGTTTGTTATCAATAATAATTCCCTAATTGTATTTTTTATTTGTTTTATAACAGACAAATACTCTGTGCCTTGTGAGAATTCGACGTATGGAATCAGTTGAGCTTCTGGACAATTTTACTGAGTGCAAAAAAAGACTTGGAGTATCAGATGGTGAGAAATATAGTGAATAGATTAATATTAATTGGAAAATATTGAATAACTAAAATTATTCTTCTTGTATCAGAAATTATTAAAACTACAGAAGATTATTGGCAGGACGAAAAGCTAAAGTGCTTACTCGCTTGTATGTTTGAAAAAGAGGGACTTGTAAGTTGATTCTTAATAATTCAGATACTTTTACTGTAAAATGGAAGATAGATTTCATGATTTCGTGTTTTAAAAATTTATCTTTTACAGTGGAATGCAGATCAAACATTTAATATAGACCAATTCATGGAAGAATTTTCAGAAGACACTGAACTTGAATCGAAGAAAACGGCAACAATAAAAAGAATTTGTTTCGAAGAAGGTACTTAATTTTATAGTGTTATTTATAATAATATCCACTAAATACGATTTAAATTTCACAGGTGAAATACATGACGATAAATGTATTTTTGCCAATACATTCTTTAAATGCTGTATGGAGACTTATGAAAATTATGAAAGGAAGGAACGCAAGGAGTCAAAAAAAGCATTTGTATATGAATAAAAATCTTTGTTGGAAATCACGCCTATAATAATAAACTTTTAATTTTTCATCTAAATTGTTTATAATATCTATGACTATGCCATCAGAACAATGTACCATTTAGAATATTCTACCTGATTTCCTCATTTATAGAGGGTTGGGCAAAATTTATACAGGTTTCTCCTCCCCAACCCAAACCTCCTCCCCAAGTAAAAGTAAATTTACAATCGCTTATAAATCAACCAAAATTAGACAATATTCAAATCTTTAAATCAGTCCTGTATTTTCTAGTCTATTAAATATTTTCTGAAACTAGCAATAGAAGTTTGGAAATATTGCGGCTAAAACTCCAAAAGACATAAGGTTGATTTTCCGTCAAACCATTTCCTTCAACAGCAGCATCCTGGGATAAAGCTATATTTGTGTATTAGTAATGCCACAACATTCGTTCCAGGAAATATTCCGAAAAATTGTTGTCGTATATCACCGAGAAAAATAATTTCTTCGTTTAAGAAGAATATTCCTTTTGTGGAATCCTCTAACATTTTCCTCTAAAAATGAGCATATTCCTCTACGAATTTATTCCTCTACTTTTGCAATTTATTCTCAGATTGAGAATAATCTCTTAAAAAAGAGAGGATACTCTCTTTTAAACAGCACTTGCGCATGCGCTGCCAGTGAAGTGTAATAACCTAATTTGTCTGCTTGTCTCGCGTCGCATTCAAGATGGAATCGACGCTTTCAGATCTTTTGGAAGAGTTAAACCTCGGCTCCTACATCAAAACATTTGAAAGTATCGTATTTTATTTAATTTTAAATTATTTAAAAAGACCAATTTAAAAAATAAATAAATAAACTGTATTTTTAAATTAGAGGAACAATAAATTTTTTTGTTTACAGGAATCGATGCTTGCGAAAAAGGCAATTGAAGAAACAGAAGAAACTGATGAGAAAAACGCCAACTCAGTGGAAAATATTAGCTTAACACCAAAAGTTTTAGTAGCTGTCGATACACAGGTACTAATTTAATGGTGTCGCTACGATTTAAATTGTAGAAACGTTAAAGTTCGTTTTTTTAAATAAATTAACATTCTAAGTTTAAAATGCATTATTCATTTCAAAAACCCTAAAATATAACACTAGAAAATAGAATATCAGTTTAAAGGAACCTTTTCAATTGATAGGGTTTTTCCTTTTCTTTTAAGAGGAATCCTCTATAGAAGAGAAAAATCTTCTAAAATTAAGAGGAACACTTTATATACCATATTGTAGAGGAAAAACTGCATCAGAATAAGAGTAATCCGCTTAAATGAAGAAATTATTTTTCTCGGTGTTATCTGAATTCGGATTGACTTGGTAAGAAAAGAATAGAAAAATTTAAGAATAATCACCGTTCCACGAGTAAGTGCACGGAAACCCTTTCTTAGTGTAATACGATTTATTTATTAGGTAGGTATTTTTTTGAACCCCCTTTTTTTGTAATACGATTTATTTATTCGCGGAGAAAAATGGAAGTCAGCGGTTTTGTAACATTTACACAAATTCTTTCAACAACACTTTTATTATAAGGCAGAGTCCAAAAATACGGTAATCATTACTGATCTTTTAGGAATGATTACCGTATTTTTAGACTCTACACTCTAAAAAAATTCTGTTAACAGTGAAATTATGTTCCTTTTAAAATACATCCTTTGAAATTAAGCAGATTTCTTTTATCTGTCAAAAGAATCGTTTCACTGTTAAAAAAAGAAAAGATTATAATTTAGGAATCTACGGAATTTAATGAATTCATTGATATAAGATATTCAAGCTGACTATCCAGTTTTCTCCATGAATCCTTTACTTTTAGTGACATATATAATATTCTGACTCCAAAAAAACCGTTTGTATCTTTCAGGGACCTTTCATAGCGCGATTCCCTTATTGGCAATTAATTATATCGACACCAGTAGGTAAATACGCTCGATTCTCGAAAATTTATTGCAATTTTTTTGGGTTGTAAAAAAATAAAGCGAATCAGAGTCTCACAAGGGTGACAATATACGTTGCGTAACTAAGCATTCGGAAAATTAGCGGAAGAATAGGAGGGTGATAGTAGTGGTTGAGATTGGGTCTGTTAGAGTTAGTATTGTAGGGTGAGGAGCTCACGTTTTGTCTCCGACTATGGGGCGATGATTAATGATGTGGTTAATGGCATTTTATTATTGGGGACACTTAGAAATTTCAATATGCGTCGCTCGAGTATGAATTATAATTCTATTGCGATGATACTTATTAAAATTACTCAACCGTTGTTTTCCCTCGTGTGATCATTAGCATGGTTGCATTGTTGTATTTAATTTATTGCAGTACTCTATATTTAAAATAGAATTTAACTGATTACATATTAATAATAATAGTCACTAGTTTTTGATGCATTTGAGACTAAGACAGGAAAATGAAAGAATACAAACTTTACATAACTCGGAAATTCGACGTTCACCGATTCACCGTTTACGAAAATTACATGTCATTGCCCATGATTGCAGGTGAGTTAAGACAAACGATTTCAAATGAATGGGTATATTTGCAAGCAAAAATCATTGCGTAATTTTAAATTCGATGCATTCGAAATAGAAAAGGATTTAAAAGTTGAATAACTTCAAACTAAAGTCAAGTAGAAATAAATATTTCGTTCTAAGACTAACGTTTTTCTCATCATACTTTATAGAAAGTGGGACACAAATAAGTTTAGTTTTCAAACAACCGATGCTCCTTGTATAAATTCTGAGTATTCGACCGTACCTGCTAAATATGAGAATATAGCATATTTCAAGTATTCTCTGCTTATTACAAGAGAATAGGAATTTTCGAGAAAGAAAAAAAGTCAACCATTCGTCTTTAAATACTTTTAGTTAATATTATGTCTGCCAACAAGGGAACGAGTTTTAATATAATATCTCTTTTAAGGTTCTTTGGTTTATTGCCATTTGGATTGCTTTACTGTCCATTTCAGATGAAATGACCAGCTCTTAAGGGTTCTCACTTCTTACTTTGAAATGGAGGTTTGTAATAAAAAAAAATGGCGGGAATACACTTAATTTTGGCGCGAATTTCAAATTTTTAAATGTTTAAAATGGCAACACTAGCTACCTAATGTCAACAATTCTGCTAATTTTCCTCATTATTAAAATTATTCTCGAATCTTTGTATAATTACATTAAATGCAATGACTGCAATACTGAAACAGATCTGTGAACTTTAATTAACATCGAACTTGAACCGCTTGAATAGTTAATTAATTCCGGAATATCTACATCATTTGATCACACTAAATTCAATCGGCGCGACTGGAATAATAAAAAAAAGAAAGACCTTTTCATAACACCCTTTTTCCAATCCACATCCTCGTGATAAATTAGTCATACGATTTGAATAAGTAAAATCCGGAATCTGTAACATTTTTTTTCCGCGAGCATCCGATAAAATGGGTCGTATCAAAAGATAACGAGAACGTAAATATAAAAATTGCAGTTCATTCGGTGTCCCGCAAATAATATTATCACCGATATTACGAGCGACGTTCCTAATTAACAGTAGCCGTAATTAATGCTAATTGGAGGACGTAATTATCAACTGAATTGTACTTCGGTCTGCCATTTGGAGATAACGTGAAAAAGGTGTTGCACATTAAAACAATAAGAAATGCGATGTTATAGCAAATTTAATAACTCGGCTGTATTTGTACATTTTTATTCCAACCTTTGAAAATTAATCGGCCTTAAAAAACCTGTCGATAATTTATAATTATTACTTTCA
Organism: Synergus japonicus; assembly: GCA_900474275.1. Classification (NCBI taxonomy): domain Eukaryota; kingdom Metazoa; phylum Arthropoda; class Insecta; order Hymenoptera; family Cynipidae; genus Synergus; species Synergus japonicus. Next base: position 47,270 of record UCOH01008413.1, on the reverse strand, counting down.
TCGGATAAGTTAAAAAAATTTCAATTGGTGCTGAAAAGTGGTAAACGGTTTATTCATTTATCTTTCATAAAGACATGATTCTATTATCTTTTAAAAAAGCATCGAAAGAAAAAAGAAACAGGTGGCGTTAATTGTGATAACAGATTATATTCCTTGAAGATTTTATTTAGAATTTAGCTAATGCTGGGTGTTACTTTTAGAAAGGAATTTGGTCAAAGCCTCTTATCCTATACTCGAGTTCAGTACCTGTATTGTACGACACCCAACTATTCGTGTGTACACACTTTTGTCACTTCTTTACTTTAAGTCTCATCCAGGGTCCGGATCCTCTTATTCTGTTTGTTTTTCTGTTAAAAGTCAACTTTCTCGCATTGCTTCAACACCTAGATACCTGGGTGACAATATTTATATGCGCTACTGTCGTTTTACGAAATTCTTTAGTTTCGTGTCACGTTTTCAGAAATAAATATGGAAATACACACTATACTTGTCGAGTGGGGAAAAAATTTCTTCCGTCATCTGCACTTAGTGGAATCTGGTATGGATGAATTGTTCACGAGGTGTTGGACAAACAATTAGTACATGCTTCAAAAAATGTACAAAAGTATGTTATAATAACATTATCTTTTATCTTTCTTTGGATAGAATGATTTTATGGGAAAATTCCAAAGTGGAAATAAAGATTGAAGATGTTTTCAAACTTTTTTTTTGTTTCCTTGACCTGTTTGTAAGGAATTTGGGACTTCCGGTTGTCAATGGAAATAAATAAAGAAAAACAAAGGATAGATAAAAGATTCAAACAGATTGGATGATGCGACTTCACGAAATGTGTACAGAAGAAGCTTAGATCCTTAGATGGATGACTGAAAAGGGTTTGCAAAGCGGAATTCTACGGAAGGAATATACCTGTAAGTAATGTAAACACGTGGCGGATTCTGTGCAAGCATGGAAGTCATTCCGTGTTTGTAAATGATAATCATCATTAGTGCTAGGCAACATTCTTTCGTTGTAAGAGATATAAGTGATGATTCTACTACTTAGCGGCGGTGAGAGTTCAAGAGCTCCTGCATTTTCAAAAACAGTCGTAAAATGCAAAGGAGACAATGGAAAAAATCGACATCTTTAAAATGTAAATAAAAAAGTATAGTAATACAATATTTAACTTAAGCACAAGATAGTAGTAAATAATATTCACTGCAATAATCAGATCTTCAGCTCATTTTCTTTACACACGATTCTAATTGATTTCCAGAAAAAAATCATAGAATCAAAACATATGTAATGACTCAACAAACAATAATTACATGTCTCTGGTCTCAAGAGTGTGATAAATCTTACACTCTGGTGTCAATCATATTAGAATCAATGAGACAGGTGGGCCCTCTTCTTTTGTTATTCAAATACACTTTTCGACAGACGTTCAGCCACATCTTTTATACAGAATAAGAAGTATGTTTCCAAAAAATGACAAATTGGTATCTAAAAATTGTATTTAGCCAAGTAGACTTGCTAATTATACGTTTTGTCTACTAATGGAAACAGTAATTATTTATTCATCAGAGTCCCGGAAATGTATAAATTTACATTTTGAATTCTTTTTATATTTCAATCCAATAAATATCGGAAAATTGAATGCAGAAGTGCATAATTGAAGAAGATGATGTTTTTTTAGGGATAATATGATAAGACAGAGATGGGTACCAAAAAATGTGATATTAGGTGTGAGGAAGGGGGATAGTAGAGAAACCTGAAATATTCGCGGATGCATAAAGAAGTGAAATATGGCCACATGAATCAGATGGTCTTCTCGCGAAGTAAACGGGCCCACATGAGGGTTTGACAATATCCTTGTGGCGGCATTCTACACGGATTAGCGCCTCGAGGTTTTATGGCCCATTTTGTTTATGCACAGACAGGGCAAGGTTGTCTCTTCGCACGCATTCTCTCCCACTGATGTCGAAATGCAACTGCGACCAAATGCAACTAAAAAACATCAGGGTTCGTTCAATGTGAACCATAAGAATCATACAGCTTTCAAAAAAACGTGTAAACACACTTTTATTCATCAGGTTTTGATGTTTTTGATCAGGTTTTCTTGGTTTTTTTTTTTGTGGAGATGTGAGTAAAGCTCCTCAATTTATCAATAATGTTATCATGAAGGTTGATTTTGCTTAAAAATCGATAGATCTAATTTGTTTACATCAGACAATGAAAAGATTATGACGGCCGTTGGATGCAAAGAGGGATCCGAAATTGCATTATGTACACTGTATGAGATTTGTATCAGATCGGATCGTTCTTATTAATTCCCAATAAAATATCCACTCGGTTAGTATGACAATACGATGTGTCCATTGTACGTTGGTCATGTGAGAGGTAATGTGCCAATCCCTTTTGTGCTCCACAAACCAGGGTCGTGCTTAAAATCCGGGGTAACAGATTCTATACCAAGCTTTTGTACATCTGAAGAGTTCATTGTGACATTTTATTTTTTCCCCTTTTTGAGTTTTATTACGTTTTATGTCTTTTCATTATTACGTTTTATGCCTTTTTATTATTACGTCTCAAAGAATTTACTACTTTATTGTAGACTCCAGATACATTGACAAAAAAATAAAAGTTATATTGACTCATTGTCAGTGCATTCTGTCTTCGACAATGAAAATGTTTCAATTGAAAAATAAATACAATTCCTTACTGGATCACACCCTAAAGTACCTCTAAATGGGATCGAAATTTAAATCTCGTAGAAATTTTGAAATTTAAGAATTTTCCCTATTTCTGCATCATTAATTCATGCACATAAATTATAAATGCTATCTTTTCGACTTTTATTGAGAATTGATCTCTGATCAATATCGAATAGTACTAATACGCTGCATATCTAATCACACAATATCATAGTGGAATATAATGTTGATATCAGTATAATATAATACATGCAATAGTGGTAAATAACCCACACACTGATTACAGCATAATATTGGTGAGAAATGATAAAGGGTGGTATAAAATGGTGTATAAGTTCCTCTGTAGGGCGATTACGAGCCACTGAATAGTATATGGAGCGATTCACCGCGAAAGGTCGGTGCCAGCGAGAATGACGATGAGAATGACGATGACGACCCATCGAATGGGACCTTTTAATCCCGCAAGAGCGGGAGCATCGAAAAAATTTGGTGCTCCGCGCGCCGCGATATATACACTGCAGAAAGGTAGGTGTACGCAATCTGTATACAATGGAGCGAGCTCTGAACAGTGGAGTACAATAACGAGCACAATGCAGGGATCAGCGAAACAACAAGCGGTTTCACTCTACTTCACTGCGGATTACAGGCAGATGCTGGAAGCTTGGTTTTACTGTACGCGCACGCTACATCGGCCCTATTTCAAACACGCTCCCGGCGCTATTCACGCGTCCGTATATACAGTATTCACTGTACACTATACACCTATCTCCGGAAATCGAAAGCCGAACGCATTTTATCGTCATTGCCAGTTTCAATCGTCGACGCGCACTCGATTTATGTACCAAGAAAAATAAGGTTACACTGCACCGCTTACTACCGATCATTAACTGATGTAAGCTTAGTTACTGGTGGCACACACTTTTTTCAGGTAGGTATTGATTGTACCAGTGTTTTAGTTGGCCATAATCTCTATTATCTATAAACTATGGTACAATAAAAACCCGCCCCTTTTGCATAAAATACGCATTGTGTACGTCGCATAAGGTTCTCGACCAATCATTGCTCGCACGATTGGAAATGAAGGCTATACTATTGGACGACGAGAATCCTGTCCAAAGTGTCACCGGCCAATCATTTCTTGCTCACGATTGGACATGGAGGCCTGTGTTTAGTTCACAGCACCACTTTCATGCTTCCTGAGAGACTTTTTATAAGCCATATATGATGTACGATTGAGAGCAGAGTTTGATACGTAAATTGTAAGCAGCAGGTTGTTTCGGGGCTTGAAAAAAGTACCATTCACAATTGACGATTCACCGGTGATGGTGTCTATTGTACTTGTCTAAATAGCCTTCTCGATTAACTTTTAACTGTTTCCACCCCTTTTTCAATTCAGTTGCATAAAAGTGTGTTAGACTGTTAGCTTTTAGTTTGAACTCGTGTGTCTTTTATCAGTAAAAATACAATTATTCAATCGCAGTATACAGATAGACTGTTTTGCAAAAATTGTCATTTATCGTTAGTACTTTCATAGAAAATTGAATGAAGCAAATACAAAATATGTTCACGAATTGAGCTTCAATAATCAGCATCATTTATACTGTACGGATAAATTTATTAAACTTTAAACACGTCTTATCAGTTAAATCGTCATTTCGGTTTGAAATGTTAGACAGGGTGGCGTGGAGTTTCTTAAACGAACTTCTTTGTTACTTTTGAGTTCTTTGATCCACTGGGTTCTCAAGGAGATTCAACAATGCCCATTCCCTGGACATAGACTTCCCGATTGACAATCAGCTCTCGACTCCTGCCTCAATTTTGTTCTCAATTTTGTTCTAAGTCGTCTTCCGCCAACAATCGGCAATAAGGCACCCAACTGAAGATCCAATTTAAACCGTTAATTACCACAGAATCAGAAAGGTCCCCTTTCCCCACAGTATCCGCATGCTTTTTCTCCACTTTTATCTATTTCTGTTTTCCTCGCGAATCAGGAGCGCTACCCTTATCCCCTTTTCACATGTTCCCTATCGCGTGCTCTTTCTGTTTCTCTGTCTCTCTATACTGACTCTACCCTCCACCCCCTCACTCGCCCCGGAATGTATTTTTCCAATTTAAAATCATATCTTTTAATTTCCTACGTGTCACTTTTACGTCTGGGATTTTTATGAAAACGATGTTGCCTTTTTCTCTGTTCCAATGGGCGGGCGAGAGGCGGTATCATTACCGATTTGATAGTATCGATATTTCCAGAGGGAAATTACATACTCGCACTCGAGCTCTCCCCCATTCTCAATATAGTCTCGTATATCGAAAATTGTATATTTGTTTTGCGGGTGGTGTAAACACGAATTTGAGAAAGTTATGTTAATGTGTAGTGGTGTACTCAACTTAATCTCAAAATATTCGGATGTAGATGATCAGATTTTATAAAATTATTGTATCGATTTTCTCTAAATGTATATTATTGTTTAAGATGAAAAGGTATAAATAGAAAGAGAAAGGAAATGAAAGGGCCGCTGCCTGTCTCTCTCTAGCGGTCCTTTTATCTCCTTTCTCTTTCTATTAGGGAGAGAGAAATTTTACCCTCACCCCCACCAAGTCAAGTGATTTCAGCTTTCCACCCTGATTAAAACCCCTAAAAACGGCGTTTTTTTTAGCTATTTTTAAAAAAAATTGTAGAGCTGAACAATAACAGAAATGAAGGGCTGAAAAAAACCCTTTCAAATCAGCCGTATTTCAAATAATCGCACACTGAGAAAAATGTCAGGTACCAAAAGTTTTGTTGCTCGTACCAGACATTTTTCTCAGTGCATGCGCCATTAGTGTGGGCGATGTATTCTTGTGTAGGGGCAGAGGAAGAAAGTGAAAACCGAAATGTAAGATTTTGAAAATGTAAAATGACGGATCGAATATGGCGGATTCAAAATGGCGGGAACATCCCAAGTACAAAGACCCTTTGAGGGGCCACACTTATGATTTAGGGCTACCTTAATTACTTCCGCACAGGTCCCAAAAGCTTGTATCCCATCGATATTGGGATTCGCTGCACTGCGATGCGCCACCTGGTCGCTAAATTTCCATGTTCAAAAACAGGTAGATTTTGACATTTCGCATGGGCGATCGCCCATAAATACAGATTTTAAATAAATGAAAGTGTAATCATAATTTACAGAATTATAAAATAAAGCAGATAGGGGCCATCCATAAATCACGTGGACAGGTTATGGGGGAGGGGGGTATGACAAAATTCCACGCTATATGTATATTTAAAAAATATACATGGAATGCTGTCCACGATGGGGGGAGGGGTCAAAAAGTGGTGAAAAACTGCCCTAAAAACGGCGTTTTTTTAGCTATTTTTAAAAAAAATTGTAGAGCTGAACAATAACAGAAATGAAGGGCTGAAAACAAGCCCATTCAAATCAGCCGTATTTCAAATAATCGCACACTGAGAAAAATGTCTGTTACCAAAAGTTTTGTTGCCCGTACCAGACATTTTTCTCGGTGCATGCGCCATTAGTGTGGGCGATGTATTCTTGTGTAGGGGCAGAGGAAGAAAGTGAAAACCGAAATGTAAGATTTTGATAATGTAAAATGACGGATCGAATATGGCGGATTCAAAATGGCGGGAACGTCCCAAGTACAAAGTACCTTTGAGAGGCCACACTTATGATTTAGGGCTACCTTAAATACTTCCGCACAGGTCCCGCAAGCTTGTATCCCATCGATATTGGGATTCGCTGCACTGCAATGCGCCACCTGGTTGCTGAATTTCTAAGTTCAAAAACAGGTAGATTTTGACATTTCGCATGGGCGATCGCCCGTAAATACAGATTTTAAATAAATGAAAGTGTAATCATAATTTACAGAATTATAAAATAAAGCAGATAGGGGCCATCCATAAACCACGTGGACAGGTTTTGGGTAGGGGGGGTATGACAAAATTCCACGCTATATGTATATTTAAAAAATATACATGGAATGCTGTCTACGATGGGGGGGAGGAGTCAAAAAGTGGTGAAAAACTGTCCACGTGGTTTATGAATGGCCCCATAGTAAATGCGGATGTTATAGTCATTTTTTAAAAAGGAATTTTCATCGCGGGAGTCCAAAAGTAAAGAGTTTTGTTGCAGGTTTGATTATGCTGATTATTCACTACAGCTTAAAAACATGCAACAGTGTGCCTTTTTTTATTTTCTAAAATTCAAATTACTACTGAATCAAAAATAATTCTATTCTGATATTTCCAGTTAATATTTATTAATATTTTTTCAGAATTTCGAGGTAATAATAAAAAGAAAAATCGTGTTCTGCTTGTAAAACTTGTTCACCCTTAACAAAATTTTTACAAGAGTGTGTAGAATTTGTAAAATCACAAATTTTTCTAATCGTTAATTTAATTTTCTGTTTCTTTGAATAATTTTTTGTCATTTTCACTATACCAACTCAATGGTATTTTTCAAAATCTACCTGTTATCGCGGCCATATTGACATGATTCCGCTGGTGGCGCCTTCAAGGATTCAGGTCCCAATATTCTTGCATGCAAGATTTGACATTGCTGTCTTTATCTATGAGCCGTTGTATGTCACGCATGCGCAGTACCTTCTAAAAGAAAGTGACACAAATACCAATCCCATTTTCTTTATATTTTCATTGGCTGGACACTCCCACTTAAAGGCATGCCTATTTACAGACTTATTTCTTATATTTGACAGGTGTATAAATCATTTAAATGAATAAAATTCTTCATACAGAAGCCATTTTGTACCTAGAAATTGTCATTTCTGTCACCCCGCTACCGATTAAATCTAAAGACCATGGCGAGTCTTAAACTTCATAGCTGTCAATTTTATTTATTTACTAAATTAGCAGGGGTTGCCCACTCAAAATGATGAACTTGATGCATTACGTATATTTCACTTTGTGACATTATAATACAAAATGGCGGTAAACTGGTGCATAAAAAAATGTGATAAATGTCTAATTAATCATTAAAAGTGCAAAACAATATCAAAAATTCCTTCACATCCGCGGAAAATACTTCCAAATAAAATATGGAAGAAAGCAATAAAAAAGAAATAGAAATAAATAAATAATTATTCTAATCATTTTATTGCTTTCTTCATCGTATGTATTAACTTTTTCATTTAATTATCTGAAAACTATCTAGAAGTAATGTGATGTTTTCGATTATCTATAGTGAATTTGCTCCAGAATATAAACTATGTTTCGCATTTTGTTACAATAATCGAAAATTTTTAGTGTAGAGATTCGAAGTGTTGCATATTGCAAAATTGCAAACGGATGGTGATAATAATTACTCGGAACAGAGAACAATTTTAATAGATTGAAAAAATTTCAGGGGAGTTCAAAAGAATTCAATTACAAACTTACAAGGATGCAGGGAGGGTCCAGAAAAAGCGTTACGTAATAAATGGGATGACCCCAAAGATTTTTCTTTGAAAATATTCTAAATTTATATAAATTAATCATATCTGATTCTCATCCCCTTGTAATCACTTTGTGACGGTTATTTTGACCGATCATTGTTCGGTTGACCCAGAAGAGTCAAACTACAAATCAGAGATCGCTCCCCAGATGGAAATTTCCTAATCCGTCACAATTGTATATAAGGGCTTTAAGCTTTGAGAGTATCTTCTCAAAATGTATGTCCGAGGTTTATATTATATACGTATCTATAGGTGTGCCTTGATGCATCAACAATAGCTATGGATTTGCTCAGCGATCCAACGAGGTATTAACCAAGCGAACAGCCATGCAGTTTGTTCCCATTGTCACACCTCTCGATACTTGATGCTGGAATATCGCCCACCGGATTATTTTACGCACATCGTGTTGTAAATCACCCTTGTTTAACATGTATACTTGCATAGGATGACCAACGTATCCTCGTGTTAAAATTTTCGTGTTTTTTCGCCCTTTGTTTCTTTTCAGAAGCGTCATCTATCTGCATGTAACGTGGGCCAGCTGCTGTTCAATCGAGGATGAAATCAAGGTCGACGTGTTGGAAGAAATAAATCGTCCGTGAATAATCTCTGTCACTTATCGGGGGAACTTATTGTTTGGATTTGCAACAGCTAGTGGGTAATTAACAACCCCCTGGGGTGCAATTACCATCGAATGTTATGATACTTTCAATTCTCTTACGATTTTTTCACTGGAAATAACTATATCATTTACTCTTTGACTGATTTAACTGATTATTTTTCATCCACACTAAACATTGTTCGATTTTAGTTCCTGTATATATTCCCTATTCCTTTATCTCGAGAAAAATTGTGGAAGGACCTTGTTCGAAAGCAAGGAACAACAGTTTTGTAATTACCAGTTTATCGGTTCGTCCTCAATACTTGAGAGCAGTCTACAGTCTACATTCTACAACTCTGCATTGTATCCTTCCTATTTTCCTCAACTCCTTGTGGCAGTGCCTCTTTTCCTGTCTCTCTTTGAGCCAATCCATCTCTTTTCTCTGACCAGCCACCCCGTCTCTTTTGGAGTACACTTTAGCGAACGTTGATTTCGTTTCGTGTTTCGTTAGTCCTCGTCCAATTCTGAAGAAGAGAGACCCCGGCTGGTCCAGGACTTGACAATTAAACTCAATCCTATACAAGTTGTTTTTCTTTTGATTCGCCTCGCTCTCCCTCACATGACAATTCCAATTTAACTCGGCTGATGCTCTTCTTCATCCCTCTCTCTATTTCCTCTATTTCTATTTCTATCTTTCTCTTTTCTTTCTCTTCCTCTTTCTTCCCCTTCTGGTAGTGGACCTTCTCTCGTCCAACGGTATCACAAGAGCTGACTTTTCGACATTTCAATCAGACATGACCGTCATCCGCGAGCAAGCGGAGTTGGCAGAGTGGGTGGACGCTCTCAGTTTCAGCCAATTCGTCGGGTCTCTCTCGAATTCAATGCATGTTTTAATGAAACACTGCTGGCCCGCTGCCCATTGTCAGGAGCATTGTTACCTAGATGACTGGTCGATCGGAGGCCTCGTGCTTTTGTGGGTCCACCTCTTCCACCCCTCGAAACATCCTCACCCACCCAGTGAACCACCGGTACCCTATCGGCATTTTGGAAAACATCCAAAACAACGTCCAAGGACTCCAATGAGTCTCTCTTACTAGCGGAATGGCCAGTTCCTTTTATTACTGAGGGATGTGTCGGTTGTGTAAAAATAAATGACAGTATCGGCCGGTGCTGCTCGTTATACGCATCACACAAAAAAAAGGAAGAAAAAAGTATTCATTGCTGCACGATTTCTGAGTGAGAGGGCTCGAAATGGCTGGATGAGCTTCTAATGGTTAATGCCAGACTGCTGGGATGAATTGCTTTTATGCACGACCTATGATTAAACTGCCTGATCATTTATAGACTAATTTAATGTGGTAGCAATTGGTTTATTTATGAAATAATAGTTTATTAAGGGGGCGCTCAACTATTACGTAACGTACTTTAGGGGGGAGGGGGTCTTACAAATGTACTGTGAGTTAAATGGAGTTTCTACTAAATTTTGCTCGAAATTTTGCCTATGAAATTCACGGATTTCCTTAAATTTCTGTAGCACGGTAGATACCCCTTGATTTAATCTTTGGAATAATAATGTCAATCTTTTTTAAGAGATTTTTGCGTTGAGAAATTTTAAATACCTTAATTCTGTGTTATATAGCACCTATTTTTCTGGTAAGAAGAGAGTCGAGCCGGAAAAACTACACTTTACACTTTATAGTTTATTCGAAAAGTAATCAAACTTCTAGAAAGAAAAATAAAGAACACTTTGGTACGAAGACTTGATAAAGATTCAAATTAATTAATTAATTAATCTAGATTAATCGCGAACACGTAACGCGTTGACTTTATCAGATTAAAGTTTTTTCCCAACCTCTCCGAACGAGAGTTAGAAGGAAACTAAGAGAAAAAGGTTGTAAATTTGGAAATCTTACTTTTGCTAGTCTGACAAAGGTCAGTCAACAGAAACAAAACAAAAGAGACCTTGTGAAACAATGAACTGAGGTAGAAATTTCTTAGAAATGATAAACATGGCCCTATTGTGTAGATGTCAACAAGAGTCATTTCCAGAATGATACACAATTTAATTAAGAAGAAATACATATAATGTTTAATTTCGACTGAAATATTTTACGTTCCAGAGATTATTTTCTCAATAAACTACATCTGTCAAGGACGAATTTTAAAAAATATTTTAATTACAGTGTTCAGAAAAATTTGATCAAACCAGAAATCCACTTTCCGCATCAAAAATAAAATTAAAGACAATTCCCGAAATGTTCAAAATGCATTCAGCACGAATAAAATATACACAAAATTTGCGTCTAATTAAAATTAAAACAGCCTTTTTTGATATATCTATATAAAAATAGAATTTAGAATGTTCAATTATCAATTGGATAAGTTCTAAATTCAACGTGAAATCTGATTGATTCAAATCATTGCAACTTGATTGTTATTGATTGTATATTTTCGATTATGCCTTTTGTGGCAAAGGTGACGGTGTACGAAAAAAAATTCTATGGAAATAATAGGATCCTTTTTCGGAGAAGAAACCTTCCTTCTAGCAACAATATACATATATCGCAATCTTTTTCGAATAGATCTTCACCGCCACTGACTCATCACCATCGTCTTCATATTCCTAAGACAGCCATGAAACGGACCGAAGAAACACTTCGCATTATGCGATTCTCTACGGTAATAAGACTATTGTGAAAGGTGTCGGCACACTCTACGCTTGGATGCTGTAATAACGTCATAATTCAGTCAATGGGCATAAAGGAATTGGCATTAACTTAAAAATCTTCAAAATTTCCTGTTCTGGAGTTTATAATGAATACCATACTTTGAAACTAGATTTTTCTCGAGATTTCTAGAAATAGCTTTTACCCTCAATTACACGAGTTTTATTCATTCGTTATAAAGCATTAGTAAATTTTTTCAATCATCTAAAAATCATTCAACTAAAAGTTCATTTAATTTCATTTCAGTTATTCTCCAATTCCCTTAAAATTTTTTGAATTCTAATGAAATCCCTGGAAATCTTCGAAATTCATTGAAATAAGTTTAAAACTCTTATTTTGATATCCGTTAAAATCATAGGATTTTAATTTCATATGCCAAATTCTTTAAAATACTTTAGAATGCTTTGAAATCCCCCAAAATCCCCTGAAAATTAATTTAATTTTTTTTTCAGTTTTTGTTCCCTAAAGTTTTCTAGATATTAGCTAAAATTCCTTGAAATCTTTGAAATCTGTAAAAAAAAATCCATTAAAAATGAATTTAATTACATTTATTACCTAAAGTTCTCTAGGAATCTTTTAAAATTTAGGTTTAAAAAAAAAGACCTAACAGTGTTGATAAACGTAATATCCCACCCCCTTAAAGCTGTTACGTAATTTATAAATAACCCTTATCATAATTAGTATTTTAAACATCTCTGATACTTAAAATTGTAGCAGTGTTTTGAAATTAAAACTAAGGTTTTAATTAAAGCTTCTAAATTTAATAGCATAAATCCTCGAAATTTTCCTTGACTGTCATCAATTTTTTGATAGGAACTTTTTTTTTAAATCTGAAATACTTTTCAGAAAACAATTTTGAGAACTTTCCCGAAAATGTTTGAGACGCTAATTTTTCTGAAACTTTCGGGAATGTTCCCAAAAATTTGGTAGCGAAAATTCCTTAACATTTTCTGGATAAAAAATAAACAAATGGAATTTGTTTCAAGCATTGAAAATTAATGGACCAAGGTTGATAAATATTCTACTTATAGTAATAATTTTTAGGAAAAAAAAAAATTTTCTAAAAAGAAGCAATGAAACAAATTGAATTTGTTTAAATGATTGGAAAGAATTAACAAATGTTGACAATCTTTAGTAAGAAAAGAAAGCGAATGTTGTTAAATGTGCCACTAAACCAATAGTAACAATTTTTAGTGATAACACTCAATTTCCATAGAAGAAATCATTTAAAGAAATAAAATTTCTTTAAATATATTTAACTATTTAACTAACTTATATAGAAAATCAAACATTTTTTGGGAAAGTTATTTTCCCAACTCTCTGAGTGATTGAGAGCTCCAAGGAAAATTCCGAAAAATGTTATAAAATTACTTTTATGAAAAGCACTTGATGCTTGCAAAATATATTAAAAAAGAATTAATGAAAAATATGAAAACTCTTATCCTCTCCAAAAGTCGATGTCTATACATTCTGCATTTTTTAACTGGCAAAATGCCAGCAATTATTAACGGAATATACCAATTATGCATATTGTACAAGGAAAAATATAAAAACGGAAAGGATCTCTACTTTAATCAGAGAGCAGACTGAAAACTCTGAAAGTATTTTTCCACGGAAAAATCCGGGAACTGCTTTCGCAGTCGCAGCTTTCTGCTCGATAAGATCCAGGTCTTTTGTTATTCGAGCATTGACGGGACAGCGAACGGATGGACATTGCGCTATTTTTTGTATTCATTTACGTAGGACGGTGACTGCACAGAGATGTGGGAGAATACGTGCAAGCTGCTACATTCGTGCAACGTACATTGTCACGTATTATCGGGAGGACTGTGGCCAACGCGAAGGGAGGCCTTTGCTTGTGTTTCATTGCGGGGACGGTGGCGGTCGCATTCGCGTTCTTTTCTGCGAGAATTTGTATTCATTGTCCCGACCGGACTGCCGTTGCATAATAAAAATTCTGTTCAATAAAACCCCCTTCCACATAACCAAGTTACGTATCCATCAACATTTTCATTCTCGTCTCCTAAATGAATAAAATGAATTAGCGATATATCAAACACAGTCATGTATGTATATTATTATTTGAATTCACGGTTCATCTCTGTTAAAAAATTATAAATTCAGAAAAGAAATCCATTACTTAAAATGATCCACGATTCAATTAAAAGCATTTCTTGCAGAAGTTATTCAGTTCACGAATTGAAATCTGCAAACTGCAATTTAAGGAATTGTTATTATTATAATTCTTCAAAAAAATTTTCCAACAGAATATTTCCATTTGGGATCTTTCTATAAAAAAGGAGGAGTTAAAAGAAAAATCACCTAAGACACCCTAATCGTACATTTTCCATAAATCAAAAACTGAACTTATGAATAGAAAATAATTGAATGAAGATAAACGAGTGAAATTTAATTGAATACTCTGCCGAAATCATGCACATAAATGCGCCATTCGTTTAAGCTTTGGGGTGAGGGTAAATCGTGAAGTGGTTTCTGTAAATGTTTCTTTCAGTATCGATGTCGAATGAAGTTGAAAAAAGAAAGTATCAGAAAAAAAGCAGGGAGTAAGAGAAAGAGGAAGAAAGAGAGACAGGAGTTTTCGTGAGACACTTGAAAATAGCGTCGCGAGTCAAGATTGTATACCCGGGCTTAACATAATATGACCAAGTACTCGAGAGTGGTTTTTTCTTATTTTTTTTTTTAAACGCCATTATGCTCGGTTCTTATGATTCGCGGTGTCGAGTGTAGGCAGGCATTGACCTTTGCCTTCACGCATGAAAACGCGAGGGGTCCTTACTTTCGTCGAGTGGATCATGCAGCGAAGGGTACCATGCACTGTGAACAGGATACGTTCGTTACTATGCTGAGCTTTGCCAACAAAAGACTTTCAAGATTTCTTAAGCTAGACCCGGCAATTTCTTCCTGCTTAGGTACCTGGTATACACTAGTCAATGTATACCTGTACCTTGCAGTTCAGTACCTAAATTCCACTTGTGCAGGTAATACTGCATTATACTAACTTCTCTTGTGTACCATTCGGTACTTAACCTGCACCATTCGTTATCCAATTTCATGAAGGCACTCTTATTCTATGCATACTATGCAATGTATATATTGACTCAAATTGTAGATTATGAGGGTAACAATACCGCCCCTGCGAGAGGGAACATTGTGGTCTTAATAGTTGTGATAAACAACGATAATAACCTGAGAAAGATCAGAACGGTTTCTTTTACGAGTGGAAGCACCTTAGACAATTAGAGAATTTAAATTTATAAAGTATAATGTATATTCTTTCATCGAAAGAAATTTATGAACCATATAGTAAAATATGATATAACTAATAATTTCCGGTTGTTACATAATAATTGTGATTGTGGAAACCATAGATTGCAGATGTAACATATCTTTTTCCGTGTTTATAGGAGATTGTAAGGAAAACTCTCAAAATTTCGATTTTTCTCGAAAACAAATGAAATAAAGCATTGTTCCTTTTCCCCCACGTATGCCATCATTAAAGTGCAAACTGCAAAGATGTACCGAGGATCGTTTCCGTCGCGAAATATTCTGTACAAACGGAATTCTGAAAAGGGCTTCGTTGGCGCAGAGGCCATTAAAAGGTTTACATTCATAATCTCAAGGGTCAAGGAATGCTTGCGCGAAAAGAGGTGCCGCAAGTGTCCCTGTTCATAGAGTGCCATTTCACGTTTTTCGCGCCCAAACGTCATTACTCAACTTCGTATCCACGTGTAGAATATACATATTATGAAAACCACATCTTTGCTGAATACATGCTCAACATGATGGTTATCGGAGAATGAATGTACCACTGTGGTGATTATGTTTACAAATGAAATAAAAAGATAGAGAAAGAGAAAAGAAACCAAGCCACGATTCATGTATGCAAGTTTACATAAAATGTGTGACACTGTTGTACTGATTCAATACTTCTTTGGAGAACTGTTGTAAATCTTACACGATGATTCTTAATCTCAATGAGGTCATCACTTTCTATTATTCTTTAGAAGTTTAAAAGTTCAAATCTACATTTAAAAAAATAATAATTATCTAAAACGTTGATACTAATAAGTAAATAATTAACATATTATTCATCACTTTGTGATAAATAGTATGATGATTTACAATAAGTGACGTCAGCATTTTATTGTTGTGCCTTTACCAGTTGGCGAATATTCAATAAAGAAATAGCACAACGTGTACAAACAATTAATAAAACAAAGTGTTTCGATTTTGACTTTGAAACTGATGAAAGCACTCGATTTTTATAATGCCTATTGTTCCGACTTCATATATATATATATTAAAACAATATCCTCTCCATCCTCTTTAGATGATGTAATACACTTAACAATATCGCAGCATTCTATGCTGAAAATTATATTCTATACACAAGTACAAAAGTGAATCAGATGGAAGAGCTCCCTTTTGAAAATCTAACCAAAGGATTCAAAATATCTCTATAGTATACGATACAAAAGCTATCCCCACTGCGAATTCTATTATTTCAACAACTCTCGATATGAAATAAAATATTCCCAGACTTTGGTCCACCAACGTGCTTCATTGTAATCTACATAGTAACGTTCATCTACGTAACGGCGTTTATTTTATTTGGTTTTCAATCACAGCAGCTGGGCGAGGAATTAAAATATAATGTAGAGGAATTGAAAATCAATCGTTTTATGGAGATAGTTCAAAATTCCTAATATCTAAAAACAAGCTTTGGTCTTCTTCCCTTGTTCATCTTATATCCTCTCTCAATGTTTTATTATTATAACTGTAAACACCAGTTTTTTTTCTAATATAATCCTATTATGGCAAAAAACTCTCAAACCTATTGTCAACTGTTGTATATAACTTCATTGACAGGAAGAATTATTTTCAAGTTTACCCAACGTGATTTTCCAGATTTCCTTTTAACAGTTTAGCTTTCACAAGCCCTCATAAAACCATCTGTTTCTAAGTCATAAATCTTCCAAGATTTTCACCCTATAAAGCTTAAAGCATGACATAAAAAGTTAGCTGTTAGGCGTTTACCTTCCTTCACAATTCTACATTTGGTCCATACTAACCGGCTATTCTAAAAGTGTAAGAAAAAAATTGTATGCATCATTCTGTTTTGGTTTGTTGGTATAGTTAGGCTTTCACAGGTCTAGATTTAGCAAAATAGTCTTTGAGACGATGCGAGCTAATGACTGTTGTTACAAATCGAGCTTGGTGGTTTTTCAGGATAAAAATTAGGGACGAAATAGTCACCCTCTGTTCTCCGGTTACTATTATATTGTATTGCAAGTAACCTGGTATTCATAACACACTATTAACACTCCCAGTACTCGAAGGCAGTATAAAGGGCACCCTAAGAGAAAACAAGAGCGACGTCAAGAGCAACTTATGAATGCACGCCCATATGTCTAGAAAATTAATATCAGGCTTCGCGCGTCTCTCTCCCCCTTTTCTAATTTTACATTCCACTTTGCGAAATCAATCGAAAGACAACCCGTGGGATTTTTACCGTTGGGAATTAAAGTCATGTACAAAAATTTGTTCTAGAAAGATGTATGTTCCAGAAAGAGGAAAGTTTATAAAAAGTTTTGGTACCACTTCTATCTTCCTTCAAATTTCTGGTGATTTCAAAGCTTATCAGGATTCTCAGTCAAATGACCACTCGACTCTTTTCTAAACTAAACTCTAATTATTTCAAGAAAAGGGAAGTTTTACTTCTTTAGATATTTCTGATAGGGATCTTTCAACTGAGTCTTTTCAGCCGTACAATAAGGGAAAAGTTATTCTTCATTGAAAATGGAAAAGGCTTGTTTTTCAGACGCAGACGCAGATTCAAAGTCGAATGAAAAGAGGTCGAAGCTCTGATTTTCAGCAAGTTCGCTGGGTAAAGAATCAAGCGACTATGTCTTTGATAAATGCGAATCATTGTGATGCACCCACAAGGCTAAGTGGATTTCTTAATTAGTTTCCGTTGGGTGTTCTTCTATTCTTCCAGAAGTTCTTTCCCAGCCATTGGGGACACTTTTTGATAAATGTTCGGTAAAATTTATAGACCCAATTTATAGATCCAATTTCTATTAGGGTGGTTGATTCGGGGGACGATTGCAAATTTCTGTGGCCGTTTTTCGATTTTTCCCGGTCAAACTTTTAAATCTTCCTGGCCAAATAAAAGTATCATATTTATTTTTATTTATATACACGTTGTTTGAAGACGATTATAAGAAGTACATGGTAATTACCATTAGTGATGCATTTGAGCGAGAAAATTGAGAAATGAGCAATAACAAGAAAAACTCTCGTCTTTTTTTTTTAAATATCATCTGATTTTGTATATGGTACATATATCAACTGTTTTTTTGAATCTGAAAACTAACATTTGAAATTAAAAGTGTCATCACTATAGCAATAAACCTATTCTATAAAGGTAATGGATTTCGACTAACTTCATGTGTTCACTTAAAACAAACTTTCATGCATAGTATGCTAACCTTATTTGTCAATTTTCAGTAACTTTTTACACCGATAACTCGTTCGAGAAATGAGATGAGATAAGACGATAAAAACAAAAGACAGAATGAAATTCTCAATTTCTGAGAATGCTTCTCAAACGTTTGAAATGAGCAAGACAAATGAGTGTCTCGTATCGTTATGCATCAATAATTACCATATAAGCAAATTTAGATTACACGGGTAAAATTTGGAAGTATAAATATTAAAGAAAAAAAAGTCGGTAAAATAGGGATCGGATAAGTAATTTATTATGAAAATTAATTATGACACCAGTATTTACCGACCGCAACAAATATATTTTCTCCGGCTTCTTATTTACTAAACAAGAGATGTCGCTGAAATTTTGAAAAATGACAGCAAATATACTCTTCTTCTAATGAAAGTTTGTAATTTGTTTAAATAGTACAATTTTAATTACTTTTAAAGTTTAATATGTCAAGGGGATAGGAATATTTTGTCATTTTCACAATTTTCAGTGAGATGTCTTCTTTGATTTAAAAATAAGAAGTCAGAGAAAATAAATATAAGATAGGTAAATAATGAAGTAATAATTTAATTTACCACTTGCCCTTAAAGATTTTGTTTTAAATGATGCCACTTGGGCATGTATTTGTATTCTGTGTAAAAATTCAACGCAGTATACGATTTATAATTATGTTTACAGGTAGTTGTTCACTTCCTTGGTTTTTCAATTAACGTTGGTCGCATAAGGGCTTCGGGGTTTGCTTATAAAGTCCTTAACTCACGACCTCGGTCCACCACCGCTTCAAAGGCACTAGAAGGGTTGCTGCGCGAGAAACTACCGGAGTAGCTAAACTCTGATGATGTAAAGTAAAATGTTACGAAATTAATTAGTCGCCTGAAAAGAAAAGCCTTTTGAGCAAAAGTGCCTACAACGTATGAAAATACCCGTTACTATAAATATCCATCAGTACATAACTCGATTTCCGAGGTTTCTTGATGCTTGAATCAATGCTTGAATTTTAAATCACACAGAAGAAAACTTCGTATAAAAATAAATTAATATTATAATTCAATGCCCTGTAAGAGCCAATCATATAATTATAAGTACAATAAATGATTCTATAACACCAAAATAATCATTTTCATGAAATTAATCATTTCGAATCATGATATTTTCTTAATTAAAAATTTTCTTTCTATTACAAATAATATTCAAGGAATTGAGAAGTTTCACAT
The DNA here is from genome assembly GCA_900474275.1 of Synergus japonicus. Taxonomy (NCBI): domain Eukaryota; kingdom Metazoa; phylum Arthropoda; class Insecta; order Hymenoptera; family Cynipidae; genus Synergus; species Synergus japonicus. The sequence goes on along the minus strand of UCOH01008413.1, from coordinate 28,071 downwards.
TCAATATTTTCATTCTACAATTTAGAAGAACGACGACAATAATATTTACATGAAGCCCTATTTATAGATTAGCTCATGTAACAGATTTTCAAGGCTTGTAAAGTTCTGAACATTGAAATAAATGAATTTCTGCATTTCTTGTAATTTCAACCAGAAGCAATTTTTAAAATATTGATTTATTTCCTTTGGAAATAATTTTATACGAAAGAAACTTGTAATGTCTTGCTATTTTTAATTGTAACAATATTTCTGGATAAAAGAGAATTGGAAAAAAATATTTCGTTCATTTAAACGTTCCATATTATTATTTAACATTTTAAACCAAATTCTATAATATTAACCGTGCAGATCTGCAATAACTGCCTAACCCCATATTCTTAAAACTTACTCTCTTTGAAATGAAAGTAAATACAAGAAACAATTTTTCTTCCCATGGGTCCAAAAAGAAAGCCAAAACGACAATTCGCACGCGAGAAATATAGGCGTTACTGCTAGCTAACAATACAATCGAATTTTGTGACCTCAAATTTCCTTAAAGGGCGACATTCGAGGCCACCCATCAAAGGCATCAACGTCAGGTTCTCGTCAAACCAAAGGCACCCTTTTGCATTGAATCAACTACTAAAAAGTCTCACCCCGACGTTATAGATGTCGAAGGTGACCACCCTTTGCTTTTTCACTTCATTCCCCCCTCCTCCTCACCACCCTTGGATCCCTACATTTTTTCACCTCCCACCCCACGATGTATTACATTTCGCTATAACTACCCTCTGTTTAGAGGCCAATTGTCCTCACATGGAGTCTTTTTACTCTTTTCACCCTGAGAAACCCCGCTGACTGTTTTCTAAGCATAGGGTGAAACTGCAACGAGAAGCTATACACCATACTTATACTTTATTTTATATTTATATTCTCTCCCTTTCAATTTCTGATGTCCTTCATCCACCTTCTTGAAACTCTCCCATTTTGTAATTTTCTTATTTCAGTTTAAAATAATAAGCTTTGAATTTGAGAATTAAATAAATTTAAAGTAAATATAGATTTAAATTTCAGTAAAGATAATAATATTTACTACTTAGAAAATAATAAAATTTGTTTACAGTTAATTTATTGTATGGGTAGGTACTATAGTGAAAATATAGTTATTTGAATTGTATGAACAGATAAAACATTTTATTAATAACAAACACAATTTACAGACATCGTATAAGACCGTTTCATTGTTTTAAATTAAGAATACAAATATTTAATCCAACATTAAAAAAGATAGTCATTTTATACAATATATTATACACAATACGGAATACTGATTTTGTAATCGTAGAACCGAAAAAAAAGTAAACCTGACTATACAAATTATACAATTCAATGTAAAATATTCGTTTACCAGATACACAACATTATAGGAAATAAATACACTTAGAAAGACAAGTGCAATACTATTCTGCTTTACATTATAAAATAAATTAAAAGTTAAGCAGAAAATGCTTATCATCACGAGATAATTAATTGCTCTAAAGAAGTCCTAATTAACTATTGTATTTGAAACTATCTTTCCTTATACAATATGTCAGCCCATAAAGAATTGGAATTCTTAAAGTCAAGTATAATTATTCACAAGATTGAACGGCAAATAATTTTCGGCTATAAAGTCTAATTTAAACACACGTAGCACATATACAATAATTCTGATATTCTATACTTTTTACACTCGTCTCACCTGGAAACCAATTATTTTACTATTTCCTATCACTGTAAAAATTTTAATGATACTTATATTAACAAAATCACAGTTAATGGAAATCCACTTTCAGGAAAACGACATTTTTACCGAATTCTCTTTTATACAAGAAGACATAAAAAAAATCTAAACAATTAGTATGTAAGATCATAATATAATAATATAATAATGCGGAATGACAATATTCGTAGCAAACTTTTTTTATAGTTAATTTTCTAACAAATATATTAAATTTTTGTGAGAAAATACTTTAAAAGTTTGACAATAATATTTATCATATTGTATTAATATATAAATATATTTATTATATTATTATTATTACGGAATTGTTCAAGTATTACGTAAGCAGCTTTTTTGGAGGGGGGAATCTAAGTAATGTTTTATTGTTTATTATGTGAGGGTATAATTTATTATTTATTATTCAACTAAATTAAGTGTTTTTTTTTTTTTTTTTATTTTCGTGACTGTAAGAAAATATATTTTCAAATGAAAAAATTAAGTCAAAAAATGAACTAAATTAAGTGTTTTTTTTTTTATTTTCGTGACTGTAAGAAAATATATTTTCAAATGAAAAAATTAAGTCAAAAAATGAGTAAAAAAAATCTTATGTAATTTCTGAGGGAGGAAGAAAAGTAAATTAACTCAAAAGAGATTACGTAATACAGCCCCTTACAATAATACTAATGTCCGAAATCTTACTAATCTCTTAAAAATCGATATTTTCGAATGGGATAGTTTCTTAGATTATCACATTATTATATTTAATTAATTATCTAGATATCAATGGTATATTTCAATACTAATTCGCGAATATAATTTTAGTTTTGTGTGAATGAAATCACATTATCGCACATGTATCGAACCATAATTTTTGACGCGACCTGTGCGAAGTTTGATTTAGCATAAGTCACCTTTTGTGAAATCGAATTTTATGCACGGGGTGTCAAAAATATATTATTGAAATTACTGTAATATCTAGATATTAATATATATATATATATATATACAGACATAATGTCTGCATTTTTAACTGTGATATCTCAGATAGCTATCCCAAGGTTAAATATGGATTTTTGAAAAAGTGATATGAGATAATTCGGCAGCCAAGGCCTTGAATGATTCCATCTTCAACAATCATAATAAAACTTTGCTTCGTAATTACGATTTCGAAGAATAACAACTATTCTTACCCTGTACATTGTTCTTTGACCCTAAAAGTAGCTCTCCAATGAACCTAAAACTGATAAAACCCTTTAATATCTTACAACGAGACTATAAATACAAAATAACAGTCTTTTATCTGCTCTCAAATTTATTTTTATATCATGGTGCACTAATTTCAAATTCAAGAAAGAGTTTCTAATAAATGACGGGAACAGGTCGCCGTAGTTGCTCTAGATCCAATGTTGGTGTTGTTGAAGTGGTATGTGATGAAGAAATGTGTGTGGATCCAGGACTACTTCCAGGACTACTGGAAGTGCCATAGTTTCCTGCACTGGACATAATTGAATTCGAAAACATCAGTGATGAGTTCGAGCTGACTGGATGGTGTGCACTAGAGAAGAGAGGATTGAACTGTCCACCATGTCCATAAGGTGTCTTCCCAGCACTGCTGGTCGAGGGATAAAATGAAGAATAGAAGCTGCTAACAACTGCTGCTGCAGAAGCATTGTTGTTTGCCGCATCCGCAGCCGCTTGACTTGCTGCTACAGAATTGGCATGACCACTATTAACCAATTTTCCTAGATGAACAGCATCAAAAGCAGAACCAAAATAACCAGGTAGTGGTGGATAATCCAAATGATGATGAGAATGATGCGGGTGGTGATGAGAAACAGTTGAAGCTGGTGAGGCAAAATAAGGTGGTAACGGAAAACTAGGAAATCCTGCAGGATTTAAAGGTCCATGTTTGCCGGGGACGACAGACATCGGAGCCTTAGGCTTTCTCCTTGGTCTGTATTTGTAATCCGGATGTTCCTTCATATGCATTGCACGTAGTCTTTTTGCTTCATCAATGAAAGGTCTTTTCTCCGTTTCTGATAACAGTTTCCACTCTGCACCCAGTCGTTTTGAGATTTCGGAATTGTGCATTTTAGGATTTTCCAGAGCAATTTTCTTTCGTTGGATGCGAGACCAAACCATGAATGCATTCATGGGCCGTTTGATATGTTGTTCTTGTGCTTGTGCTGGCTGCTGTTGATGATGTGACATCTCTTGACTTAACTGATGTACGGAATTCATATCCATGCCGGATAAAAAGGAGTATGCTGGATGTTGCTGATGAGAATTCATCATATTGCTATGATGATGTAAGAAGAAGAGTCCCTCAAATATTATTCAACAATTTCAATGAATGTTGATTAAGTTAGTAATGCACTTTCACTAATGAACAACACTAGTGTTCTTTGGTACGTAAACACTGTCACTCACAAAGTTTTCGTATTAAACGAGGCACAGTCGAAAATAAGATCAGAACCTCCTTCAGGTGAGAACCGACTTTACTCAACTGGCTCAGCTGACGAAATGAACGAGAAGAAGAGCTGAGTAAACGTAGAACCGGTCCAAATGCCCTCGGATCTTTGGGGCGGTCCTAACGCCCTCATACATGCCACACCCCCAACGTCCCCTTCTTTTGCGATTGGCTGCGCTGCGTAGTAGGGAAAAGCTTGGGGTTCTAACTGAAATCTCGCGTATCACTGCCCACAATTATTATTATCGATTACCGCGATACGAGGAAGTACAAATAGTGCATAGAAGTATTATCGACTGCCACTCTTCGGATGTACTAAAGAACAAGGTGTCGTAACCTATTTACTTATTTGATAAACCCTTAGAGTTGGACTTTTGTAGACTCTAAGGACTTAATTATTAACTTATTAGTAATTAATTTGATGTTGACTCCATTCTATAAATTTCACAGAGATTAAGTATTTTAATAGAGAACAGAAGGGGTAATGGAGTACAGAATTGCGTGGGATGAAATAATTCTTTCGGAACTTTGGAAGAGGGACTTTTACCCCTTCTTCTAGGGGTGTGTATCCCCACTTCAAAAGAATTCAGTGGCGCCGGAACGAAAATATTTTTGGGAGGGCATATTCCATAGGAACATTTAGGTAAGGGAAGAGAGGGTAATTAGGGTCATTTAAGGATCAGCTGTTGCTTTACCTGAGATTATGATATGTTTCTTATACACAGTAGTAAATTGGATTGCCTACCATTAGGCGCTAAAAATATTACATTTAAGGGCATGTGATACTTTACCATAAGAACAAATTAGTTATACCAATTATACAATCATAATAATAAATATTTTTAGTAAATAAGAGTCAACAAACCTTCACCTCATATAAACGAAGGTTTATTATGGTGAAGTATCAAATACCCTTAAGGCCATGTATCACTTATCCGACCCTACCGTACCGACAATTTTTTTATTTTCACCGTTACTTCTAAATTTATTAAGATATCAAATTAAAAATTTATAAAATTAAAGAAAATATGCTAAGCTACGTTTATCGGGTCCTAAATTTTTATTAAAATAAAAAAAAGTTTTGAAAATATTTTTTTTATAAATGTAAATATTTAGGACCTGAAAAACATACTTTAATCCTGTAATTTTAATTATAGTAATTTTCAATTTGATATCTTAATTTTAGAAGTAACGTTGCGGAGATAAAAATGTCGGTAAGGTAGAGACCTTACCGACATCGGATAAGTAATAAAAGTCCTTAAGGACATATAGGGAATTGGAATTTACCGGTTTTCTCCCGGTCTTTTCCCGCTCAAATTTGTTTTCTACGGCCTTTTTATGATTCATATAATAAAAATACCTTTTGTAAAAAATTAAAAACACAATATGCCCCAGATATCTTTATATATATATATTTTATGAGAATAACAACGCACCAATCACGGTATGCAGAAAATAATTTACAATAATTCGTCCAACAATTAAAAAGAAATGTAAAATTAAACAAGGCGTTCCTCTTATACCCCAATTGCTCTTCTATTGTCTTTAAAATGCTTTTCTCGATTATTACATTCTGCAAGCTCCTCAGAAAAAACAAACTTTTATCCTAAAACTGCAATCGGTGTTATCAGAATCTGAAACAAAAAAAAAAGAGAGTGTTATTAATTCCCGCATGGCATGAAGAGGGGATGACAGAAGATGACTCACCTTAAATTTGAATATGTATTTCATTCTCTATATTGAATTTTTTCCAACTTGTATAAGCTCTGAAAACAAAACGCTTAACTCAAATTTCAATTGACGTAATTTTTCCATCTATGAACATAGCTTTGTTTTCAATTTTCACAATGTACATAGATATCTATTATCCGTATTTTATCGATCACATTTCAGCAATTCAAGAATAATTATAGATTCTATGAATGCGCTCGGGAACTGGGATTTTTTTTACTGAAGCTCCTTCGCGAAACAATAGAAGCGAAAGCCATTGATGCTTTCCTTTGGGAAATCTGCCCGACAATGAGTCAAAATCTCAACGTCGGCCACTTGGATCGAAATGAAAAACAACACGGCAAAGGAACGTCATATGCCCCTTTCTCAATCTCAACCATTGCGGCTCCCATAGGACTCAGCAATACGAATGAACAAAGCACTGAATCCGTGACTATATTAATCGCTTGTCCTTTCTACCCTTCTCTATTGTCTTCTTACTTCGTCATTGCGTCCTAAGTGATTACCTTATTCCTTTTGCGATTATAATCTGTATTATTCACCTCTTTACATCAAAACATTTTCTATAAGATCACAGCCATTATTATTCTCTTAAAAAATGATTATTTATGATTATTGTATGATTTCAGATATTGAATTTATGTTATCCTAATTTACAAACTAAGTTTTGTGATTTCAGCTCCGCCACAGAGAAAGCTTCGGATTGAAATTCATTCTGAACTAATCCGAAAACATCCGAATCATTTTCGAGTAATTTTTATCCGAATCAAACTGTTTCATTCCGATCTAATCGGAAGAAAGTTTTCAATCTGCATTAATCAGAGACCCATTGAAGATCAATGCGAATGAATCGAAATTTTTTTTAATTATGCGGAATCATTCGGGTAGTTAATTCGAATTGAAAACTCTGATTAATTCGGATTAACCGGATTGATTTTATACGGGCGGACCTCGGATTAATTCGAATTGTAAACTTCCATCGGATTAAATCAGAATGAAACTTTTTGATTCGGATACAAATTACGGAACGATTCGAAAAATTTCGGATTGATTCAGAATGAATTTCAATCCGAAGCTTTGTAATATTTAAAGTTAATTCATTAAGCATTATTTGATAAAAAGAATTCTCCTTAAGAGTGTTAAAGCCAAGTTCTACAAATTAATAATTAGTAATCTAAAAATTCAATTTCTTCATTTTATTTAACAAATATTAAATTTGGAATTTTTTCGCACTGTAGAATTAATCCATTTTTAACGAGAACTATGCGTACAGAGCGAGAAAATATCTAATTCAAATATTTTTTTAAGTAAAATAAAAAATATTCAATTTTGAAGTAAGATTTTTAATTCTTCATTTTATGCAAAAAGTATTATAAATAAATATTTTTTCTCTCTGTATGCAGTCTTATATTTTAAAAAAGATTAGCGCTACAGAGCGAAAAAATATTTATCTATAATTTTCGTTGAGTAAAATGGAGAATGGAATTTTGAAATACCAAAAATCCTTTAATTTTTAGAAGAATCGTGAAACTTCAAAAAAATTTTAATAAAATAAAAGTTTGAAATAATGAAAACTGAGAATCATCAACACGTATTGAAAATTGAGACCGATATGTCGTTAAGAATCGAAGTATTTCTGTCACTGAAAACAATGCAGCAAATTAGTACTGAAAAAAATTTCGAAGTCAATTAAAACTCCAGTAACAAAGGATTCGGCGAGACAAAATACCAATTATTTCGTGTTCTCCTCCCTCATCGTTGGAAGGGTCGGGCGGGTGAGGGGGTGGACGCTTACAAGAATTCAATTCCATTAGGCATTGAAGTGAGTAAAACGAGGTATAGCTCGATGTGGATGGGCGCCTATATACGCACTCGAATCTCTCGCTTATCTACCTAATAAAGGTTCCAATCCACCCCTTGGCTTCTACTTTTGCAATAAAGCATGTGCCAGTGAGGTGTCTGCGAAACAATCCCTAGAGTTCACAATACGTATCCCACGTGTGAATGCCGCGAAGGTTCCTAGGTAATTTAAGTATACCCCGTACTCGCTATATGAAAACTCGTTCTTTCCAAAAAAAAAAATAACCCCCATTCAAGCGCTGCCCCCGGGCTCTTTTACTCAGATAACAATTCATTTAAATCCGATAAAGCATCATTAAGGTAATAATGTGGGCTTTAAACTAAGTTTGATTATATTATTAATTCAAAATCATTCTTCAGAATATCCCCCGGGTGTCGATTCAGCGAACGATTTCAAATTCTCGGTCATTTCCAGATTTTTCCCGGTCAACTAAAAGAAACAAATTCATATAAACATCATGTGACACAAGAGAGCAAAAAATTGCAAAATGTTTTTTTTATAATAAAAAAAAATAAAAATACGTTCCCTGAATACAAGTCCTAAGAAGAAAAGTGTATTTACATGAAGGAAAAAGTACTTTACAAAATAAAGTAATTTAATGACTTTAACACGTAAATAATACGCATGAATTCTATTCAAAATGAAAAGATGTAATTATCATGAAATTGTACAAGATAGACAGGTGGTTAAACCGCGAAAACATTTCAATGAATAGGTATTTATATATATTCTCTCGCCGTCCTTCAATTTGGAATTGCACCTTATAAGCAGTATAAATCCTTCTAATCAGCAATTGGTCGAGGGGGATTTAAGTAATTCAAGCAAGTTCAGTAAGCATGTGCTTTAGTGCTCATAATGTTTATACGTTAATTCCGCAAATGAAGGCGCGAAGGGATAGTTAGGGGCAATCCCGTTCCTGAAGGAGGGCGAAAACGAGCCTCTGTTAATACTCCAACTCATGCTCGAAAGCGTTGCGTAATTAGCGAATACCTCTAATTTCGTTAACACAAGGATGGCAGCACTCGGGGTCAAAAAGACCTCAATGATATATTTATATAATATCATTAATTTTTCTTCAGTGTATTAAAGTTCTGTGCTCCTTTTTCTAACGTAAAACTAATCCGTTAGAATTTCAAGTAACGATACGGAAAGTAATTATCAATTGGAGTAACTTCTTAATTAATGAGATTGTGACAATTGAATCAATTATATGTAGAAACAGATTTATTACACGTATTGATTACAATGACGGTAAACTTATAACAATAGTAACTGAGTGTGTATAAAAACTTCGACCATTTATATATTATAATATAAAAATTCACCGCTGCTACCGTAAATGCATTTGGAGGAGACCTTTATCTTCTAAACTTATATCCCTGTCTTCAATTATTTATATTAAAATATTAACCTTTTTTACCATCAGCTTAGCATTCCTAGAAGAATACATCATAAAATTAATATAAGGTTTGCAGAATACTTTTATTTTTTTAAAATTGATTTCGAAAGTGATTAAAGACAATATTTGGAATATTTTACTTAGATACTTACATAATATACATGTATAATCAGGCACATTCCGTAAAAATTTGATCCACACCCATGATAAAATTCTCTGATTAGATATCTACAATTTAGGTCGATTGGCATCAAGTAAAGTCTTCAACTTTTGAGTCAGCATGATGTTGCCTTTAATCTTGAGCTTTCCTTGCATAAACGCAGCTTGTGGATTCAATTTTCCAAGGGCCTGTGAGCAAATGAGAAAATAGTCAGAAAATGTAGAATGAGTCTATTGTTTCTTTAGTTCAAATTCAAACACAATTAAGCTTCCAAAGATTAATTAAGATTTTTATTTAAAAAATCATACCATCTGAATCATATCTTTGTCGTCTACAATAAGAGTAGTATCTGGCTTTGTCTTGGGTTCTCCTCTGTATACTTCTGCTTTTTTCAGATCAATAGCTGTAAAGTTAAATTTTACATTAACAACAAATCTAATTTTATAAATAATTAAAATTCAAGTATAAGATAAGAATATCGTATAATCATCTTCTATAAAAAATTTCTCACTCCATTGAGCTGTCGGATCTCCTTTGGAAGTAACAACATAAACAAATACTCCGTTTATCTTTTTCACTTCCTCTGGATGTAACTTGACGTAATCAGCAATTTGTTCGAAAACAGCATCGCTTTCAAGATTAACTTTAGCGGAACAGAGATTTTTCATTACTGTTGGTGGTTGCACTTCTTTCAAGTCAATATAAGCACCTACAACATTCAAAAATTTGTATTTCTATCTAACAATATTTTAATTTAAATAAATTTAAATTTTATTTTATTTTAATTTAAAAAGTAGAAAATAATTATTATCATCAACTAAACATCAACAAAATGTTATCAATTATAAGTAAACAATTTAAAAGCTTTAAAAGAATCAGAACCCGATAAATTTTATCTAAAGATTAATCGCTAACCTGTAATAACAGGAGTGTTCTTTTCAACTGTCGAAGTTTGGAAATGAATTCTATTTCCTTCTCTCCACATATCCGTTTGTAAAGTTTCTCCTAGGAAAACTGGTTTTGCGAATCTTAACTACAAAAATAATTACTTTAAAATGTACACTTCAATAGTTAGAATAAAAATGAGCCAATACAGAGCATCCAAAGTACGTAAAAAGAACGCACTAGTGACCAACGGTGACTCAACACTATTTCTTAATCAGTAACTTAACCAATCATGGCTGACTTGACTAAACGTCACATTCTACGCATTACGTAACGCTCTAAAATTTGAGCGGTTAAATCAAATTCCACATTTATTCGATTCTTTGAAAGAATGTAAGTGATGAAGAGCGTTTGGTTAATTCAATGATCATTATTAAAAATTAAATTTTTCAGTTAATGAAAATGTAGATAAGATAAACAAAATTCTTTGTTAGGTAACTCTAATAACAACTCACCTTGAGAGCTTTGAATAAATTCGAATTACCACCAGCGTAAGTGTGAAGTACGTGACGAGTTGCGAAGCCTAGAGTACACAAACCGTGCAAAATTGGTTTTGGATATCCACTCAACGTTGCGACGTTGGAATCAATATGAAGTGGGTTGGGATCACCACTTAATCTATATAATGCTGCCTGTAAAATTCGAGATTTGCATAAAACTGTTGAGTCAGAGTTAAAGCGATAAATAGATCATTCTTGTTTTTATTAACCGTTGAACTTTGATAAATGACCATCCAAATCGTATTTTATGTCACAAGATCTCATAGAATCTTGAAAAATTAATTAAAAATCAATTCGCTTGGATAACTTGCAATAATGACAGAGTAATGAAACTTGAATGTCTATGCTTGAGAGAATAACTTAGAAATATAATTATGCATTTATCTTTGAAATATGTCATGATTTTCAATGTGAAAATGTAAAATTACTTGCACTTGTAGTAATTATTTACAGTTACCTGATCAGGACTCGTCTTTTGGCGAACGGTCATATCAGGTTTACGTTTTGGAGGATCAACAGTGGGAATGACATGAGGAGAATTTCTTGGACCATTGAAACCTCCGCCTCCAACGATGAAGGCAGACATCTGACATTTGGATAATTTGTCTCCAGTCTTTACGTCAAATGTTTCATCTGGAAAATAATATTGTTTGTAGGATCCATGAATTATTCACATCGTAAATCCAAAGTTTCGTTTCAAAAAGAATTTGCTAAGTTACATTCAATTAAAGCGACTGCTCCTTTTCCTTTGTCCATTACATCCTGGACTCTGAAACGAGACTCGACTGTTCCTTCATGTGGAATGGGTTTGAACACTTCAAAATACTGTTCTCCATGACGAATCTACAATTTAAAATAAAAAGATGAAATAAGAAACAGATAAAAAATAAACACTGTAATCATTCAAAATTATATGAGAATTTACATATCAATAAGAAGGAATGAATTACAAACCGTGGTGGGATCAACTCGCATTCCAGGTCTGCTCATACTTTCAAAAACAGAAGACATTCCACATCCAATGGGTCCATAAATCACATAATAAGTGGGCAGAACTCCAAAATCCTCATGATATTCATACAGATAGCGCAGATCTGAAGGTTCGTCCATTGTTGCCCCAACTACAATATTTTTTTTAATTATGAAAATGTTACGATTTAATTTAATCTTTTTGTACATTATTTTTAAAAATATAAAGTATACCTCCAAGAGCATAAAGAATTGTATCTCGATTAGTGTAGGTGCTCCTGTACACCATATCCTAGATAAAAAAAAAGACAATTAAAATTGTTTACTTACAAACATTAAATACACAATTGCGTATTTAATTTGCTTAATTTTAATTTTAAAATAAAGTTTGGAAACTAACTTTGCCTCCTCCCTCTCTCATTACATCAAGAGCATTGACAAGCTCGCCAGTAACTTCCTGAAATAAAACATTTTTTTTAACAACACGCTAGAGATTTCATAGTTTGTTTAGTAAAGAATACTTTAAACGAAATTTACTCCAATCGAATTAAAGTGTTTTGCTTCGGACATATCGGTGATTACATCCCAATTTTCTCTCACATCTTCAGGCGTAACCACTTCAGTTAAATTCTTTAGTAAGATGGCTCCGGGTGCCCGAACCAAGTGAGCTATGATAATAAAAAAATGATATATGTACTCGCAAATGTTCAAAATTGATTCAGTCTCAAATTGAAATTTTCGAAAGATTACTAACATTTTCCAGCCCAACCGGCTGCAGCGTCAATGATGGATCCATTATCTGGACAATCTTCATGGCATAACCATGCAACTACTGGTGCGATCAGTTCGGGTTTCAAAGCAGCGAATAAATCTGTAAAATGTACCTAGATTAATACATATAAGAAGATCTTAAAAATTGAGTTAATACTTGATAGCCATAAGCAATAGAATTAATTTGATTGCTATATTAAACTGAATGAAGTAGAGAATAGACCTGGAGGAAGAATGTCCTCAGTGAGTCGGGAAGCAGCCGTTGGTACAATAACATTCGTGTGGATGTTATATTTTTCTCCTTCAATTGCCAAGGTATTGGACAATCCAACCAAGCCTAATTTAGCAGAACTGTAATTAGCCTGACCAAAATTTCCATAGAGACCACTATGACTCGAAGTCATTATCACTCGTCCGTAATTTTGTTTTCTGAAATAGGGCCAGGCAGCTTGACATACTTTTGCCGCCGCTTTCAAGTGGATATTATGAACGAGATCTGCAATATTTCCCCAATGATTAATTAATTAACGCGTAGATTTTTTTTTAATTCTCACATGATTAATTTAAAAAATAGTTTAAAAAATAAATATATGGAATTTAATACGTGCCCCAATCTGTGTCCGATATGCGCATGAAAGATTTATCTCGAAGGATTCCAGCATTGTTAATAACAATATCAATACGTCCAAAAGCGTCAATTGCAGTTTTTACAACTTTTTCTCCCTCGATTACTGAGTCGTAATTTGCGACTGCCTTACCTCCTGAAATTTAAAAATTATTATATACAATTTCCTATTTTTGGACAACTTTTGAGTACAAGTTTTTAAAAATAATTGTGGAAAACAGACCGTTTCTTCGAATTTCATCAACAACGATATCCGCAGCTTTTGTACTACTTCCATCACCATGTCGACTTCCACCCAAATCATTAACAACAACACTTGCACCTCTTGAGGCAAGTAACAAAGCATAGGAACGCCCAAGTCCTGAAAACAATGTTTCGTACACCTCTCGAAAAAATATCAATATTCAATTATTAATGAAATTATGTAAATACCTGCTCCAGCACCGGTTACAATAGCCACACGACCATCGAATCTCACTTTTTCAGGCATGATTAATAATTTCTATGAATTATTACCTTCCTAAAGTAAGTTCTACCTCTGCAGAGCTCAGAAGATGCACAAATGACAAGGCAGAATGAAATGTCAGACCAAAGTTCACTAGATAAACTACATATATCATATATGTAATCCAGATAAACCAGTGTTCACGTAAAGTTCAATATATGATAGTATATTCTGGCTTTAAGGAAATAGTTTTTTAGAGATATACTAGAGCTGCTCTCTTCAGTTATCACATTTAAAACAAACACTCTTATCTGTGATAAATAATAATACTTCTATGTCAGATAAAAAACGCTTTGTTAACTGTGCGTGACAAGTTGACAACGTTGACAGGTTGACTGATGACAACAGTTCCATAACCTAAATTTATCTTAAAGTCTAACTTTTTTTAGTAACACTTAAATGTACCTTTTAGAATAGATAAACTGTTAAGCTTTTAATCAGGTACAGCTTGATATTTTTTTTTATACTTTTGTTGTGTAAAATCTATAAAAATTAAAAAATATATATAAAATTAAATAGTTTTACAAAATGTCATTACGCCATCTGGGAGAATTTGCGGATTTAAATTTAAGCGCGAAAAATTTAAATTGTTAAAAAATTAACAACTTAAAATGTACATTCAAAATTGAATAAAGTTTTAATTATAGTTGTAAGTATGAACAATTCCAAAGAATTGTTAAAATTTGACCAATTTCAATGTGAGTGGATAAATAATTAATACAAACTCTTGCAAATTTCATTACATTTTCACTTTTATTATAGAGCCATAAGTTTCATCAATTTCTTACAAAATTACGATTAATGACAATTTTTTTCGCAATTCACAATTCCGTATTAAGTATGTATTTAATAGAAGGTGTAAGACCATTGACGAAAATCGCAGAGTATTTAAAATCTTTCGTACAAATTGAGTTGCCAAAATATTTGATTATTTTGTATCAAGATTTTGCTTTTACGAAAAAGACCATTCTGTAAAAAAAAATCGCACCTAAAATTGTATCATCTTTAACAGATGTAAAAAATTACTTCAATTTAATACAATGTGTTAAAAATTTTACAATTTGAGACGTTTTATGCATAAATTACTGTTGAACTTAGACACGAATAGAAATTAATATCAGCAGTGATTTACAGTCCATAAAACTTAATCGCATGACATATAAACATTACATTTACATCATTGAGAAATCTCAGTCACAAAAACTGGGTTTAGTTTCAAAAATAGATATCTAGTTTAATTAAAGAAGATATTCAATATTATTTAAATTAAACTGTTTCAAAATGTGCTTAAATGCTCATTTCTGTTTAAATATTAGTGTTGATATGTTTTACAATTTTTTCTTTCTTACAAGATCGATTTAAAAAGCGAACCCAGTTTTCTTTTTATTCAATTCCCAAAGTTAGGCAGTCGACTGCAGAAATTTCATTTTTATTTTATTAAAATAAAAAAGCTATTTCCCACTTACATTTAACATTACATACACCGATCTAATTTTATGTAACGTAAAACAATTACAAATCTGTAAAAAGTTCTCGACAAATTCGAAGCTCAAGCATTTGTAGAAAAACGAGAAAATATTGATAATAAACTTCCTTAAAAATAAAACTGAGAGTCAAATTTACTAAGGAAGTTAAAAGCCATGACGATATTAATACTTTCAAATAAATATAAATATCCTTGTTTTGTGACCAACAGACATACATTTATTTTGCAATATCCAACAAATATAGTGATGATTGTGGTGATGATTTATGACATACACTGTTGATGTCAGAAAATATTTTATTTTAAATTTTGTTTTACCCCCTTTTTTTAGAAATCAAGATATTTCAGTTAATTATTCTATAGAAGATACATTAGAAGCATCAAAAATTGAATTTTTTTGTTGCTTCACAAACTCTTCAATACAAATTTAAAGATAGATTTTTGAGAAGTCATTCATTCAGAATATTTATAATTTATAGATTTTATTAGAAAGATTGATCCTATCTAAAACTAGCTATTTATAATTATACATAAATTGTTCGTCGCTATCTGAGAAGACTGTAAAATGATAGAATTATGTTCCATGTTTACAAGAAGGTCTAAACTCGATTGTACTCTTGATCTTTTGATTTTGGTCAATCCTATAATGCAACTGATTATTAATATTATATCACTTTAAAAAATATGGTTAACAAAATAAGATAAGAAAATAACATATCGGGTATTGGCATTTAAAAAGCAGTTCTGCCATAGTGCATGACACAAACATCTTTGGAGACCTAAATCCCCTTCTTAATGTTTTAACAATTATAAAACAAATATATATCGTTGATTTCCTCAACTATAGGGATCTAAAATTGCAATATTATGAGTTATTAAGTCACATCAGTGTGACAGGAAATTCTTCGTAAAACATTTACATTACAGCTTTACAGAAAATGTAATATACGTTTCGACTTAAACTTAAATTAAGTGATGATTTGAAAACTAAAGTTTGAGTCTTATAGTTTTTATTACTTCCGAAATAATTCACATATGTTCCTAAATTTCTTAATCATAGTCGTTAGGAAAACAGAGAAAATTTCTTGAGAAGTTGTATCACAATCAATGTGGTAAGGAATATATTAAATAAATAAATGTCTACCTACTATAATCGTATAATAGTTTAAAAATTTTTACAAAGCAATTTAGGTAGAGACGACTAACACAATGTCAACTCCTAAGCTTATTACCAAGAGCCGAATAAAATTTTCTCTCTCTCTCAAAAAAAAAAAAAAAAAAAAAAAAAAAAAAGACAATATAAATTTTGTACATTAACTCAATCTAAGATTGAAAAAATTTAATGGCATTTAAATTAATCATTGTATTCAATCCTTTCTCTTTATATAATATTTATATATTATTTTCAATTCATTTACCCAAATTCAAAAATTCAATTCGAAAATTGAAGCAATAGAATTTTTAAAACATTCCAATATAAGCAAAATATAAAATATAAGCGGAAAAAAATTCGTAAAGGATTCTATTCGTACATTACATTTTTTGTAATAAATTACAGATAATAATCATTATGTAAACTATAAAAAACTATATATTACATGCAATTTAAGAAACTTAAGGCCGACAAGTAGGCCTCATAGTTATTGACGGGTACGATCGAAATTTAGTATGGATAACAATAAGATCATCAAAAAGAAGAATAAATATACTCCAAAATTCACTTGCTAGAAATTTGATTAAACTGAATGCGGGCTTCATAGAGTACATTTTTTCGCTCATGTAAATAACTTTTACAAATACCTAAGATTGGCATAGGTAAATTGTCATTTGAGCGAATAATGTACACTAAAATATTTCGTGCAACATTAAACTGTCGATTTTGTAAAAATTTGAAGAAAAATGTTCTGTATTGACTGAAAATAGGGTACTTTAGAGATAGAATCTTGAAAATATAAGACTTTAGGGACTTCAAACCGGTTTGTGAATAAGTCTGCGAATGTTAATCCACATTAATTTGACATAACTTTAATTGGATTGATTTCCACTGTATCAGCTATTATGAATTTTTATAAAAAATTGCATAACAGTTGTAATAACATACGGCAATTCAAAGGAATGAAAAATAACTGAAGTACTAATTTGTATAAGTTGAAATTATGGTAAGCGACAATTAAGAAAGATAGAAATTATTTTAAAAAAAAAAGTTTACATAAATAAAAAATGAGGGCAAATAAAGATATTAATTTGGAAAAAAAAAGTGGTAGATATCAATTTCAGTCAAACGAACGTTACTTTAAGTAATTTTGCAGTATATTATTCAAAATATAATAATAGAGAAGCAGGCATAACAGATTCGCTTTAACATATGTGTTTTCGATATCTTCAAAACCACAATCTTAGCCATTGAATATATTATAATTTTTATACAATACGTCATAAATCACGCACGCTTAATGTGCAACGGATAGTCACGACGCGAAAAATTGTTGCAATCGTTGCACTGTCCTTCGATCCAGGGAGCAAAGGTCGAAATCGAAAGTTTTCTTCGTAATTTCATACTGACCGGTTTCCGCAATAACCTGGACGAGTCTCCGCAACTCTTGGTTATCCTGTAACGTCATGATCTTGTGCTGCAAATCTTTTAATTGTGAAACGTACTCCTCTGAAAATGAAGGGGCATCTCCAACTTCAGGTTCAGCTAAAGTACTATTCGTTGAATCAGGAGCGACTTGTTCTCCTTCACCTTCACTTCCTTTTCCAGTCGATTGTTTATTCGAAACTCCTTCATCTTTCATCTTTGGATGATGTACTGAATCCATATCAACAGCAATTGGGGACTGGCTAGAGGAAACAGGCTCAACAAGTGGAGAAAAAGATCCATCTCTTTCTTTTTTGACAGCTCGTTCCTCATCTCCTTTACTATCGCTTCTTCTTTTCCTCTTTTTGGCTTCCTTATCCTCTCGATTACACTTAGATTTTTCTCGTTTACTTCGATCATTCCGGCTTTTTTTATCACTGGGTGGAGGAGGTGACATGTTTGGTTTCGACTCATTGGAAACAGTTGGTGCTAATACTGGTGGAAGGTCTTTTTTTGCTACCAGGGTAGGTTTTGGTTCCACAAAAGGCTCATCATCCAAAGAAGGCGCAGAATCACTGCTATCTCTATCTGGCATTTCTGCCAAAAGTGTAGAAAGAGGAGTTGTAGTCACTGGAGGAGGAACAGTGATATTCTGTTTTTTACTGGAACTCTTATTCTTCTCACGTTTCTCCTTTTTCTCTCTGTCCTTGCTCCCGTCTCTTTTATCCTTTTTTTCCCTCTTTTTGTGCTTGTGCTTTTGCTTATCTTTGTCCTTCGATTCTTTAATTTTCTCCGATTTCTCAATTTTCTCCGTTTTCTCTGGCTTTGGTAGTTTATCCTCTTTTACTTTCTCAGGTTCCTTCAGAGGCTTCGGAGACTTTCGACCTTCCTTCGGAGGTTTGAATTCTGAGGATTTTTCCTTCTCTTTCTCTGGTTTCTCAACTTTGTCAACTTTCTTTTCTACGCTTTTTGATTCTTTAAATTCTTTGCTCTTGTCACGCTCCTTGTCCTTGTGCTTGTCCTTCTTATCTTTATCTTTATCCTCTTTGTGCTTTTTCTTGTCCTTCTTCTTTTCACTTCTAGATTCGTCGGAAGTAATTTTTGTGCTTTCCTTCACTTTTTCCTTCTCCTTCTCCTTTTCTTTATCCTGGTATACTTTTTTAGAATCTTTATCTTTTGGTTTAGGAGATTGAGCTCGTTTTGAAGCTGGAGGTGGAGAATTCGGTGGTTTTTTTATTGAAGGAGGTGAGGCAGGTCTCTTGGTTCCTGGGCTTGTGTGACTACTTTTGTTCGTTGGACTTTGAGATCTTTTCGACTTATCTTTGCTCTTGTCCTTCTCCTTGGACGAATCTCTATCTTTCTTCTCCTTTCTATCTTCAGAACTTTTTTCCTTCTTCCCATCTTTGTGAGGACTGTGCTTCACTTTAGAACTCTTGTCTGTTTTTTCTATTTTTTCTGAAGAAGAGAGCTTCGTACTATTAGTTTTATCGGATAACGAGGACGACGAAGATTTCTTCGTATCTGGGGAGACTTTTGTCCCAGCAGTCTTTATAGGAGGTCCAAATAAATCAGCGAAAGCATTCGATGCTTTCGGTTCCGTCATCCTATGCTTCTTGCTTTCAGTCCCACTGAGCTTAGGTTTACCTACCATTTGTGGAACGGCTTTACTCTTTTCTGGTGTACCTTCTGTATTCGATACCATGATCTGAAATAATTCACTTAATCAGAAAAGGTTGTCCAATTTTGTTATAACTTAAAATATGGCCATTTAAATATTCGAAAATAAACTTCCATAATTAAAAAAGTAATGAATAAGAATGACTTATTTTAAAAAGTGACAAAAAGTGAACAAAAGTCTTTTTATATAATATAAATAGCAAAAATCTGGGTCAAGGCCGATTTACGTTCATTTCCTGATTTTTTCAGTTCAGTGACCTCCCCTAAAATTGTAATATATTTGAGGAAACTTACAGCTCCACCTTTGAGTAGCCTTTTCCTAAAATCTTCATTGGGGCTGTGGAATATTTCGCTATGTGTAGTGACCTTATTTATCGCAGGACCACTAGGTTGCAGTTGAAGATCATATGAAAAGTAGAACTTTTTCGGTTCATCTTTGTTCTTTAGGTAAACGTAAATCGGAATTTCGAATCCGGCATAGCCAGATTCCTTGACTACGTACGGAGGCTCCTTTAAGACCCTTTTTGGCTTATGAAATGTCTCGTGGAGATGAAAGACAACTGGAAACAAAGAAGAAACCCATTAATAAAATATTAATTCGTCTAATCTTATCATTTCGTTCACAAAACAAGTCATCACTGTTTTTGCTTCTTCATAGGGGAAGCTTTTTTAAAATTTGTATTTAAAAGAGTTTAAATACAAATTAACTCCTGTAACTATATATACAGTTCCAGATAAGAGAAATTATATCATACTTTTAAAGTATTTTGCTAAACTTTGATCAATTTCATAGCTAACTACCATACAAAATTTAAAGAGTGCTCAACTGTTTGTATGTCACTGAAAAAATTGGCAAACTGTAGATAGCATGATTAAATTTTATACAGAAGAATACTGAAAGTACATACTTTGAGAAAAGCTTTCATCACTTTTACTGATGACGTATTTTATCAACGAGAATGTAAAAAAAAAAACTACAGACGTTGGAAAAATATTGAAAATCGTAACGTCATAACAATTGCAGAATGCTATAAAGTTTCAATCTAATTTCTATAAGTGGATAAAACACTAAAATTTGTGTAGTGTTCAATTTTAATTCAGAATTTCGATCATAATTTCGATTAAAAAGATCATCAACAGAATAGAAAAAAAATAAAAACAGTTTCCAGTGAAAAAAAAGTGACAATCAGTATTAATTTTGTAAAAATAGAATTATGATTTCTTTTCATATTCACAAATATGTAAAGGTGAAAGAGAACTAAAAACACAAAATGTGCAAATAAAATACTTTCAGAGTTGCAAATTTTTGTTTTACAACACATTAAAAATTAAAGCAAGAAAGCAATCTGTGATTTGCATTCGTATTGCAAAAATTAAATATAAATTATAGTATAATGCGTGAAACGTGTAAGTGATAAACAAGTGATTTAAATCTGATTGGTTAAAATTTTTAAATGTTATATTATAGATAAATAATATTTTTATAAAATGTAACATAAAAAATAAAGCAATTCTTTCAAAACAAAATTTAAAAAATACGAATATTCCTTTCTATGACTGGATATATAATTGAATTTTTTTGGAACTTTTAAGCTACAGATAACTGGAATGAACGAAAAGGGAAAGAACAGAGGCCTATATTTATCTCTCAATCCAGGAGGTGAAAATTATTCATAATTCATTAACATTTAGTACTTTCCGAAATGCAGGGAATTTTCATTATTAACTCTTTATTAAATACCAATTTTTTTATATACAATTTTATAAAATCAGATTTAAATCAACAGCTTGTACCTATGCAGCTTTTGACAACAGAAATTGAAATCTGCAATTTCCAAACATAAATACCTTTTATTTACTGTCTATGAAGCGGAGAACGCAGTTATGCGTCGTTTTTCAATGTTACTTTTTGTGTTGTTTCAACTACTGGAAATGAGTTGAACATTGGAGTTGCTTAAAATTAATTGATACTTTATAACTCACACAAAATCTAAACATAATTATCATTGCATCTATGTATACATTTGTTTCGTAAAATACTTTAAATTTTCAATTAAATTCTAAAAGTTATTCAATGAGTAGTTTTTATAGCCGCTTTTAAAAATTTGAAGAATTTTAAACCTGCGGTTTTAAAATTGTAATTTTGTTATGATTTTCAATATTTCTTGAATTAACTAATTGATTATTCGCATTTATGTGAAATATGAAAATATTAATATCAAGTTTAAAATTAATATTTAACCCTTTCCTTATTTAAGGATTATTTTTGAGAATTGAGGCAAGGATTGCAGAACTGCCTCTACGCTCGACCCGACTGAGTCCAGTAGGCCGGAGAGAGGGGATGATGCACTAAACGCCACTGAACGCGGCGATCGAGGAAAAGAATCAATTTACAACGCAACAATCAACTTGTCGTTTTTCTGTTAATAATTAACGAATCGAGTTGATTTTTGCATAGAAATATTCTCTAAGTTCGGTTCTCACAGATATAGTCGTTGAGTAAGTTATATAAATTATATGAACAATTTCATCAAACGACTATATCTGTGAGAAGCGCACAAACTTGGAGAATATTTCTATGCAAAAATCAACTCGATTCGTTAATTATTAACAGAAAAACGACAAGTTGATTGTTGCGTTGTAAATTGATTCTTTTCCTCGATCGTCGCGTTCAGTGACGTTTAGTGCATCATCCCCTCTCTCCGGTCTACTGGGCTCAGTCGGGTCGAGCGTAGAGGCAGTTCTGCAATCCGGTGCTTCAATTAATAATAAATTTGTATATTTTAAATTCATAACAGAGAGGAACTGAGAGTAAACATGCCCATAGGAGGCCCAACTATTAGTATATTGGCGCTTGGGTGGCCAAATTGTGTATCAAGGTCCGAAAGTAGCATAGAAATAAACCAAAATCTAGCCAGTTTCTGCATTACCTGGCCAGACCTGACTGAAATCGTGGACCTTGCGTACTTATTTCCTCACGCACACAGACGAACGTTTTTTTGCCGTCCTGGCCGTTTGGTCCCACTGAAGAAACTATATGAATGCATTTTGGAGTGAACTGAGATAATCAATGAAATGCGTTTATACATTTACGATTTTGATTTTTTGGCAAAAAAAAAAAAATGTTTCGGAAACGAGATTTTTATGTTTTACAAGATTTTCGTATTCCTCGATGCTTAAACATATTAGTTTTATTTTTATTCTAGGTATTCATTGCAGTATCGAAATTTTAAAATCTTCATATAGATTTTAAAACTAGATTAAAGCTGAATATATATCTCGAATTACTCTTAAAAATATTTTTGGTATCGCATAAACCAAAAACCACCTTTCTGATTTTAAGCCTAATAATTTTTTATACTAGATCTGAAATACATGTCACATTATGGATTTCTAAACCTTTTCTTTTTTTTAACATAAAATACTTTTATCAATTTCTGATGTAGTTACAAAACTTTGATAAGTATTATTTTTTAAATTTATAACTCAACTTTAGAAGTACCTACTGAATTTGAAAGATTTAATTTAGTTTAACAGTAGTATGTTAACGCGTATCATTAAATATGATAGCACTATAACAATTAGTTTCAATTCAAAATAGAATTCATTAATATATGCTTTTACTAATTATTTTAAAGTTTGCGGTGCTACTATCAGTTTTTATCCTTTTATAAAACTAAAATTTTTACTTATATTATCTCTGCTGGGTTTGTAAGTATATTTTTTATTAAACTAAATTAAATCTTTCCAATTCAGTAGGTACTTCTAAAGTTGAGTTATAAATTTAAAAAATAATACTTATCAAAGTTTTGTAACTATATCAGAAATGGATAAAAGTATTTTTTGTTAATAAAAAAGAAAAGGTTTAGAAATCCAAAACGTGACATGTATTTCAGATCTAGTATAACAAATTATTAGGCTTGAAATCAGAAAGGTGGTTTTTGGTTTTTGCGATAGCAAAACTATTATTACGAATCAGAGTGACCGATGTAGACAGATTTGTTTGCCTCTTACACTCTCATGACTTTTTGCTTTAAGGTGCTGTCCCATGTTGGCAGAAAACGCAAAGCAGAAAGCAGAAAATCATTAGAGTGAAAGAGAGAGAAAGTCTGTCTGTTTCTTTCACTCTTATGATTTTCTGCTTTCTGTTTTGCATTTTCTGCTACCATAGGACGGCATTATGACGCCGACGTTTTCTGCCAACATGGGACTGTACCAGTGCTCTCAGATCGAGCTAGAAATTTACCCCCTCTACTTTTACAATTTATCCAAAAAAAAAAGTAATTTATTATATAAAATGTGGGAAATTTTATTTATATAATTCAAGAAAACACTTAAAAAGAGAAATAATTTCCAAATTTTGATAAATTATACTTGAAAAATTGCTTTTTTTCGCTAAAATAGTGGATGTGGAGGGGGTAAATTTCTAGCTCGATCTGAGAGCACTGAACTGTACCTTAATTCGAGATATATATTCAGTTTCAATCTGGTTTTAAAATTTATTAAGATTTTAAAATTTCAATAATGCAATGAATACCTGGAAGAAAAATAAAACTAATATTTTTAAGCATCGAGGAATACGAAAATCTTGTAAAACATAAAAATCTCGTTTCTGGAACACCATTTTTTTTTTACCGAAAAATCTACATCCCGAATGTATAAACGCATTTCATTGAATATCTCGGTTCACTCCAAGATGCATTCATATAGTTTCTCTAATGGGGCCAAACGACCAGGACAATTGTGTGCGTAGGGGTCTAGGTACCCGAGGTCCACGATTTCAGCCAGGTCTAGCCAGGTAATGCAGAAACTGGCTAGATTTTGGTTTATTTATATGCTTCTTTCGGACCTTGATACATAATTTGGCTACCCAAGTGTCACTATGTTAATAGCTACTATCACCAATCACTATGCTAATAGTTGGGGGCCTCCTACGGGCATGTTTACTCTCAGTTTCTCTCTGTTCATAACATTCATTTTTTGGAGTCATGTGCCTGAAGGTACATTTTTATAATAAAACGAAACAATTTTCCTACAATTTTCTTATTTCTTTAAAGTATGCTCCAAAATGTAAATAAATTGGGAATTCAGTTAAATTGTGTTTTCAGGAGTAGAAATAATTAGCTTTTAAAATTTGGAAAGGATGCTTAGTCAGAACTTTATCTCTTCTAACTGAAAAGATAAGGATGGTAAAAATGTAAATAATAAGTAAAGTAAATAATTTGTCAAGTCAGAATTCACTGATAACAAATACTACTATATTAAATTCGCCTTAAGAGTGTTGAATTCATGTTTTTCGAATATAAGTATGTATGTGTTGAGCAAAAAAATTAAAAACTTAACCTCAAGATTTTTACTTCGAATGTATAAAACAAAAAATCTTGTAAAACATTGGAAAGATTTTTCTTATTGATGTGAGTTATATTCCTGCAATATCACAGTTTAAATCATGTTATCTTTAGAAGTTTTTAAATGTAATCTTTATAAAAAATATTATTAAAATATAGTGCCAGCATAAATTAAATGAATTAAAATTCCAAATGAAAGAACTGTACTCTATGAAAATAAAAATTGAGTTTCTTTTTAGTAATATAGACATTTCTTTTAAACATAAATTGGTCAAGACAATTTTTTAATTATTTTTACGAAGAAAAGCAGATTAAAATCGACATTTTTATAAAAAACTTAATTGATGAATAATGTTTAACGTCGAGAAGATTAATCTACATAAACATTAAGAAAAATTTTAGTCTAATTATAGAAAATCAATTAATGAATGTAACAAATGGAGGAAAAATGGTACATGAAGACAAGTAAACAAACAGAAGATAAAATATTTACCTTTTTCAATATATTGATGGATTTCAGCATTGTCAATTCCTCTAACAAAAACCTGCCAATCATGTGTATAACCTTCCGCGGTTCTTTGGGGACGTAATTCAGATGTATGGCCACACTCGAGAGTTATGCGAATTGCCATTCTCCCTCAAAATAATGAATTACCACTTTTTAAAATAAAATGAGCGCCCGTGAACTCTTCTTCGGGAAATGGGTTCCCATCACACACACACAAGAATTAACTTGACGATTAATTACGGGCAGGCCCTTTGAAAAACAGAATCCTTTAATCAATAAATTACTAATTATTGATTATTTACAAAAATAATAACAATGTCGCACCTCATTTAGTGTACAAGAGCTGACATAATTGGCTCCTATAATTTTAAGTGTCGAGTCGAGAGCATAACATTTTCTTTCTCACACGAATCCTGTGTGAAAATTGTACTCAGAGAACTTAGAGGTGATATATTTTTTTGGAACGCGTTCATTAGAACATTTAGAAAAGACAATACTACCACGAGTTGTGTAATATTTCGTTTGAAAACGGAGAAAAGTGTCAACAAGTGAACTTTATCAGTAAGAATCGGCCGCCATCAATGCTTCTTAAATTGACTGTAAATTACATACATATAACTGACAGTGTTGCCACAATCACAGTGAGCATTGAGGGTAGACCAGGGTTCGGGAGTGAAGCGTCACTCGAAGTTTCTTACGTATTATACATGGTTTTTCACTTAAGGTAAATTATGTATTTTACGTAGAAAACCCCCCACTCTATAAGAATTTGATGTTTTCGACGTAAAATACCTTGCAACCAGCCCCCTGAGGCTGGCGTTCCATAATTGCGTTTTGCGTTGCGTCATAATGAGAGAGACAAAGATAGTAATATACTTTTTTCTCTTTTACTCTCATTATGACGCAACGAAAAACGCATTCATGGGACGCCAGCCTGACTCTTTACTATCCGGTCCATGCATAAAAATGTCATGAGAGTTGAATGACGCCGAGAGTGACGCTGATTGTTCAGTTACCCGAAATTCAAGAAAATGCATGAGAAAAAGCGTAAAAATATAATTTTCTTCTAATAAAGACTACTTTATCGGATTTTTTTACCACACATTAATCAAGAAACTTTTAAATATTTTTTAAAGCAATACTTACTCCCGAAAAAGGTGCAGTGCTCGAGTTTTTGACGAAAATTCGTTTTGATTTTAGGCGGGAATTTCAAATCAAAATTCTGATATCTCCATTTAAATATTGATATTAATATATATTGTCATTGTTAAATAAAAATATTACGTTAATATTGTAATATTATTAAAATTATATTATTCCATAGAGAATATATAATTTTATATTCAATTCTCGTATTATTATTTTGTAGTTTAAAAACAAATTTTTCTTAATTGTTGAAAATTTCAGTTTATTAATAATAATTAATAATAATATTACAATATTAACGTAATATTTTTATTTAACGATGACAATAATTATTAATATCAATATTTAAATGGGGATAACAGATTTTCGATTTGAAATTCCCGCCGAAAATCAAAGCGAATTTTTATTAAAAACAGGAGTATTTAACCTTTTTTGGGAGTAAGTCTTATTTTAAAAAGTAGATAAAACTTTCTTGATTAATGTATGGTAAAAAAATCCGATAAAGTAGTCTTTATTAGAAAAAAATTATATTTTTACGCTTTTTCCCATGCATTTTCTTGGATTTCGAGCATATGTGGGGAGTACACAGGTGTGCTCATATTCATATTCTTCATTGCGCAAGAGCATGAAAATAAAGGCTCATTCACAAGCCGAATGCTCATAAATAGAATGCTTTAGATCACGTGATCCATTTGAAATATATAAATTGAATTTAGAATTAGATTCCATGGCAGAATTGTAGATCTTAAGAGACTTTAGAATAAGCATTATATTTACTATAGAATTTAAGAAACGACGCGACGTTCTTTTACCTTTAGGACGCTTATTCATTGAGATACTTGTATTTACACCTAATCCGGGTCGCGTACGACGAGGGATGGTTCTATTGCGGTACGTACTTAGGACAGGCATCAATAAAAAAGAAATCCTCATTTTTACTAATCCGGAGCGTGCCGTGACCAATAAAACCATTTGGAAATCCCCAAAAACGTGTCACCCAATTAAGAAGCGTCCTTTCACCTCTTCTAAAATTTGTTAGGTGTAAATACAAGTATCTCAATCAATAAGCGTCCTAAAGGTAAAAGAACGTCGCGTCGTTTCTTAAATTCTATAGTAAATATAATGCTTATTCTAAAGTCTCTTAAGATCTACAATTCTGCCATGTAATTTAATTCATAATATTAAAATTCAAATATTCGGTCACGTGACCTAGAGCTATTTTGAAAATGAGTACACTCGAACTTCACAATATCATCCTAATCCGTGCCAGAGTCTTTCGCAATATCGACCAAATTCCTTTTCCTAAATGTCACATCCATTGCGCATGCGTATTGCGTCATATAGCGGAAAAATATGAAATGTCAAAAGCGTATGTATTGTATAGGTTAAATGTATGATAAGTGTTAAACTATTAAAGTGTATCATTTTTCAAAGAAGAAGGTACCTGATTAAAAAAATGGATAAAGAAAATAAAGAAAACTCTGTAAGTAAATGAATTTAATTTGTAATTCTACTAATTTTCACCTAAATTATACCTTCAATGTGTGTAGGTGGTGTGTAGCATAGTGCGTTTTGTTTTGCTTTAATATAAACTGTTTCCTCTGAACAAACTGAATTCTTGTTTAATAATTTAATACATACTAATAAATAC
>UCOH01008402.1:0-48312 GCA_900474275.1 Synergus japonicus | reverse complement strand
GCCTGGTATAGCGTGCAGAGAAACCTGAACAAGATAGCGGCTTGTTATAACAGGCTCGTCGAATTCATTAAGTTTCCCCAGCCTGGTACAGCGTACAAAGAAACTTAATGAATATAGCCAAGTTATAATAAGTATTTTGAATTCTTAGGAAACCCCAGCCTGGTACAGCGTACAAAGTTTCCTAAGTTTTCAATACTACCTCTTATTTTTGATGGTGGCGCTGGTGATCACAACGCTGGCTGCTTGGCTCTGCGATGGAGAAGGATGGTCTCAGCTAGGCTCTAGTATGATGTCAGAGTGGTCTGCTTGGCTCTCGTGATGGTGAAGGATGGTCTCAGCTACCTGGCTATTGCTAGCCAGCAAAATTCGAGTCGGTCGAGAAGCGCTAAGACGATGTCTAGCTAATGCTGCTGACTGACTCGAGAACGAGTGATGGCTGGGATCGAACGCACGCCTTTTAGCCCTGCGTGAAACTAAGTCGCTTGCGAGAAGATGGGGTTCTAAAACCCCAGCGCCACTCAGCCGAATCATTATCTCGTCGATACTTGAATCGTTTTCTCTAGCGTCGATATCATAGTTGCCTGTGTGTCAACGTGACGGTACCTCGTCCCGTCACAAATTTTTTATTAAAATATAATCCTAGTAATTTGATATTCATTCATTAATTCTAGCAGATTATGATTACATCTACAAAAAAAAAATTAGCAAAAGCGTGTCCCTCATTTTCATTTTTTTAATTTTGCCAAAAGCCGTTCATTCTTGCCTTCGCGTAATATTTTGCGTGTGTAACAATACGTACTGTTTGCTTTACCCATGCGTCCAAAGTAAACATCTGTTCTCAAGTAAACGATGCCTCTAGATCGTTTTAATTGTGGAAACGTCAGTTCTATAGTAAGACAGAAAAAAAATCGAAGGTTTGTTGTGCAACGGGTGTCCAGTTCTGTCGCACTTGGAAAATGGTAAGGAAATATTTAAATTGTATCATAAACGTACGATTATTTATTGTTTTCAATTTACTTATGAATGCGACTAGCTGCGATGTTTTAAACCTTGATTTTGCACATATATTTATACTTATTTGATATGTGATACTAAAACATGACAAAACTTATAATGTTTTTAATAAAATATGGTATTTTTATGCCCAAGCAGAAAATTTTTAGAGTTTGTTAGTTTCTGCCACAAAACGGTTCATCCTTGAAAATAACTGCCTTCAACTGCGTAACCACTATGATTGTCGAACATTTGACACCTCAGACAATAGAAAAAAAATTAGTTTCGAACCCAAAATCGATTATTGCCATCTCAACATTCGTAGTAAGCAAAAGTGACCTTTTATATTTGGAATGAGCTTTATAACGGTATGGGCGTGCCGTACTTGTAATACGCCTAAGAATAGGCAAATATCAGGTGACCCTCACAAGTATCAAGGAAGTTCGCCCAAAAGTGACCAGTTCGAGAATATACAAGGCGAATTTTTGCCACAAAAAATCATTCCAACTCGGGATCGCCGAGGCTAGTGCCTTGGCGATCTTCGCAAGGGCTCCACCAATAGATTTTCTAGCCCTGTAAAGAAAGGCAATCTAGAAGGATGCTCACTAGGCAGCAAACGGAGATGACCTTCAAACAGAATTTATGGCAACATTAGAAACCGATACCATAGACTATTTTAGAGATTCTTGAGGTTGAAGAAAAACGGCTAGAAAATGCTTTGTACACAAAGCACTTTGTGCACTACACTATTTCCTCGGTTGCAGTTTACTCAGTTGTAGTATTCCTAAAACTTAGATAACGGGAGGTCAGGAGCAGTGATTACAGAAGGTGGGATTTTTCGGCCTTCACTCTACGATCCACGAGCTCATGCTTTCTCTCTCTATCAATAGGTTCGTGACTGTTGCTAGAGAGAGAAAGCATGAGCACGTTCTGTAATCACTGGTCGAAAAGTAACCAATCCGACGCAAACCTTGAAAAGCAACCAATCAACCATTTGCTTATATACGACACTGGTATATACGACCCTGATTTCTTTACCTGCGAAATTCACTCACAAAAAGTCTTCATAAACCGAGGCAAAACTTCATCTGAGGGAGCAGTATACTTCAATCCTTTCAATGGAATCTATACGAAGCAAAAGTCACACGAACAACATTAATCTGTTTCTAAACAAACTTTTGAATTTAAAAGATTCGGGATGAAAGGGGGAACCTTTTATTTTCCACCCCACGTTAACGTAAAGCGTAACTCATCCGGGTTAGAGTTCTTAAATTCTCGAGAACTTAAATCCAGGTTATATGACCGAAAATATGACAGAATTTATGACAATTTAAAAGAATTTAAGAATTTATGATTTTTAGAAAAATTGTTATTGTTTACATTATTTACATGGTTAAATTTTAGTCATTTATTAGCTAAGGCATATTTAGGAATGTAAAATATGCAAAACAACAGCTTACTAGTTAACTAAAGGCACAAAATTCATCTTATAATAAACGTCACTTTATAGGTTATGTTAGTTAATAACATAACCTATGCCCTGCATACATTTCTGACAGTTTTTTCATTTACAACTTCTTTAAAGCTCATGAAGAAGTAATAGAAGTACAAAAAACAGTTTATTACACTTTATCGGTTAATTAATCAAAAATTATCTCCCTTGTCATAAAAATCTCTAAAATCATAAGTTCTCATAAATTCTTAGAGAATTTAAGTCTCGGTTATATTCTCGGTTATATTCTCATTCTCGTTACCGTTCTTGAAGTCATATAACCGACTAAGAACTCTAATTCGGATATCCCGTTGAAGTTTCTGGACCTTATGCTATGGTCGTGAACGCTCTTTCAAAAAGGATGAGCTTTAAGTTATTGCAAGTTCCATCTCAAGAAAAATGGTTTGGCAATTTGGATTGCGATAACGCGAGAAAAGTAACTGGATTCGCGCAGTTACTTGCAGACAACAAAATAAAATTCTTAACTAATCAAGCAACACTCCCTGCACTTAATGGTTGCCAACAACAATATTTGGATATTTGGACTAGTACAATGGAAACTATCTGCGTTTTGATACCAATTCGATCTCAGGAGATTTATACAGTACCTCTCACTACGAAATTGATTTATTTGATTTTACTGATAGCCATCATCCGTTTTCCTGCTGCGATTTGACAGAGATGTCTGTACACGGTTTGATATATTGCAAGGAGTTTTGGGATTCGGAGTACTTCGTGAACCGCACTACTTATCGGAAAGGGTTGCATTTTT
The DNA here is from genome assembly GCA_900474275.1 of Synergus japonicus. Lineage (NCBI taxonomy): Eukaryota > Metazoa > Arthropoda > Insecta > Hymenoptera > Cynipidae > Synergus > Synergus japonicus. Next base: position 45,055 of record UCOH01008402.1, on the reverse strand, counting down.
GTCCATTCTTTTAGCATTAACATCTATTATCTTCGCAATGCTCACCGATACGAAACTTACAAAAAAGTCTGAGATGACAACTGATACATTGGAAGAATTAAATAGGACAAATCTTATTCCAACTACGATATGAATTATGAGATACTTCATGGAATAACAAGACGAACCAATTTTCAAATCATTGGTCAATAAATCTAAAGTTTTTTTAAAATATGAAGACTGCATTGATATGCTAGTGCAGGGCAAGAATGTTTCTTGCATTCTTAGAGAATCACTGGCGATGATTGCAATCAGGCAACATAGAGATAAAAACAATAAACATGTGATGGCAATCGTGAATGAACGCTTAAATTCTCGTCAAATGGCTATAACCATTGAACCAAGATCACCGTTTCTTCGGCAATTTAACGTAATTATAGCAAGACTAATACAGTCTGGTCTGATCTCATATTGGGAGAAGGATCTGTCGTCTCTTGCTGTAGAGTCAAATCAATTCGAAACGGAAGAAAAATTGGAATTAATCAATGTTCTTACTCCACTGATTTTTGTGATCACTTTGGGATGCTCTATTTCTGTTTTGGTTTTCATTTGTGAATTGGTCTTACATTGCATCCAAGACCGTATCCATGGGTATGTTTTCTTCCAATTCCAGGGAAGTGTATACTTTTAAACGTTTATCTTCTTGTTGATATAACGAAGATCTTCATGTGATATTTAATTCTGTCCTGCTAATGAAAAAGGTATGGAAAGTGCTCTCTTCATCACAATTTCATTCATTTCAAGCAACTTTGAACACAACTGTTAGAAGTCAAAGACATAATAAATTTCTTTAATCAATTATCACCGAAAACTCCATGAAAGTGTTTGATGATTAATCTACCAAAGGAAGGAAAACTCAGTTACAGAAAATTTCTCCACTACATGTGGTCTATCTTCTTTCTCGACTTCACGCTTCTTGAGGTTGAAGAAAAACGGCTAAAAAATAGTCTGTACACAAAGCATCGATTATCTAAGAGTATACACTACTTCAATCACTGCAATGGAATCTGAACGAAGCAATAGTACACGAAGAACATTAATCTGTTTCCAAACAAACTTTTTGATTTAAAAGGATTCGCGATGAAAGTGAGCAAATAGACAGATTCTCTAGGAATAATACAGATTTTGCCAAAATTAATACGGGGCCATTCATAAACCACGTGGACAATTTTTCATCTCTTTTAAACCCCCCCTTAGCCCCTGTGGACAACCGTGGAACTTTGATGTGGACAACCGTCACATTTCAATCAAAATAGAAATTCTCAATTTTCTAATCAAGGCAGAAACTTTACTCAAAATCGAAATTTTTCTTAAGGTTTCTACCAAAGCCGAAGTTTTGATCTTGAAATTATTATCCTCTCCTTTGGAAGTATTTCAATTTTACATTACTTCATATAATCTTCATCTTTCACTTTCTGTTCTGCACAACTACACCCCACTAATCGAAAAAACTGGTTCAACACTAAAGAAAACGCACTGCTTGCGAGTTGCTGCCGAATATCTTTTGTTATCAGCTGAGAATCTGTACGTTATCTGTGATAAGGATAAGGACAACCAGATCTATCGATTCCTATTCATGTATGTCAGTTTAGTACGAGGAAGTACCGCGTTTTTCTGAAACTTGTCATTTTTAAAGTCGGTGTAACGATAACTCAAAATCTACTCAACCGATTTTTATGAAATTTGGTACACATTTTCTATACATATATTGTTATGCAATACGGGAGAGTTTTTTTTTAAATTATTTTTTATTTTACATTAACAAATTAACCGATTTTTTTTAGCGAAAACCGCGTTTTTGACTTCATAGTGCTACCGAAAATATAAAAATCGATAAAAAAAACTCTCCCGTGTTGCATTGGCAAACATCTAAACTAAAAAACGCATTTTTATTTTTTTGTTTTAGTTGATCCAGTGACATGGTAAAGTGTACACCGCAAAACAACTTTATTTTAAGGCGCCGGCGGATATTTGCTGTCAGCGGCTAATTTACCAAAATTTATCAATAAAAATTTCAGAAAACATAGTTCGAAAGTTGTACAACTATATGCATATTACCGAAATAAATCAACATTACCTGTATCTTATAAAAAAATTCTTGAAAATAGGCTTTTTTTGTTTAATTAATCTTACCCCCCACCACCCCCCTAATGCAAAGTCAAATTATTATGAAAATGAGGAGAACATTTTACTTAAGATAGCCAAATGTGATGATTATTTCTTGAAAAATAGACATAGAAAAAATAATTAAAAATAAAAATAAATATAGTAAAATTAAAAATAAAATAAAAATAAATATTTCTCAAGGTTTCTTTAACAAATGGTGGCTTGCGTGTCGTCGTGGGAATAATTATTAAGTTTACGTTTCTACTAATGTTTTATGAAAGTGCCATTATGAGAACTTTTATCATCAGCTTTCCTCAAGAACGTCTAGAATAGGAATAATACTTACATTCTCATCAGAAAAGGTATTAAATTTTTGTAAAATTTTACTCTCCCAATTTTTGTCAAATTTCCACGTTTTAGGACCTCCTGAACCCGAAAAACATGTTTTTACGAATGTGTCTGTCTGTAGATTTTTAGTTTGTGAGCACAATAACTTTCGAAGGAATTGACCAATTGGATTTTCCTTTGATATACTCTTTTAGGGTCCTAAAATAAAGGTCAAGTTCGTTGACCAGCCAATTTGGACAAAAATTCAAAAAGTTTGAGCATTTTGAAACCACTTTTTTTTCAATTTGAAAATTCTAATGACGGATTTTCGTAGTACTCAAAAAGTCGAACAATTTCTTTTAATGACTTTTTTGGATACAAAAAAATTGAACAACTTATAACATTTTGAAAATCCAAAAAATGAAATAAAACTGAAATTAGAAGCCAAACAACGCACGATTTGAAAAAAAAGCCTAAAGATGAAAAATGTTTCTTTTTGAACACTATAGGATCGGCATAACAACTTTTTGAATTTCCTTCAAAAATCGGAAATTCAAATTTTAAGTCAAATAACGCGAGATGCAGAGAAAATAATGAGGAACATAGTTATTGGTCTTGAAAAGATCTACAAGTTCCCCTTTAGCCATTTTTCAATAGGATAAATAGTTTTTGTTTTAATATTGTTAAACAGAGCCGAGCGCGAAGCGCGACTGCCCTGATGAGAATGTGCTCCTTAAGGTCGATAGAACCTTAAGTAAATTAGTTTTCGTTTATATTTCCTGTTGTAGTAATTTAAATAAAAATATATAGGCGTAAGCGCGCGAAGCGCGCAACACGTAGAGCGAGGCGCGACGATCGTACTATATTCGACCCCCCGCGTGCCGTGGACGCGCACATTTTTGCGAGTGAAGCACGCGAATTTTTGTGTTTGCATTTCTATTAACAATGTTTTATGAATGTGCCTCGACGCGAAGGATATCAATTTTCTTTGCATGAGCTTTAAATTTTGAATATTTGAGAACTTATATTCGAAAAATTAATTTTTGAAAATATCGATTAAGCATAACTTTCTTATTTTTCAATAAAATTCATTAATCTTATAGGTCAATTGAATCGCCTTGACCGACGAGCTATTCACTATCTAATCATACGTTTTTGACGACAGATAACGGTGCAAATAACACGGAATAAAGGAACTTAATTATTTGCAGTTAAATGTTGACCTAAATTTACTTCACATTACAAAGAACAAAACGGATTAAGACAATTTATTGATGAATCTTTAAAATTTTCGCGAGGGAACACGATTATGCTTATTTATGGTAAAAGGTGAATCCGAGCGAATCTCCATAAAACAAGCAAGTTTAAAGCGAATTAAGCATTGGTAAGATGCGAAAGCGCAGACAAGGAGGAAAAATTAGTGATAGCGAGGTACTATTCACTCGTGAATTGATTGGTCTGTATGATTAATGAATTTCATTGACAAGTGAACGCGAGTGAAATCATACTTTACGACCACTTGATAACAATATCTCCGCTATAAATAGAAATTCAATCTCATATCAAAACCAAATTTAAATCGCAACTCCTCTCGTATACTTCCCATGTTAAATTATGCAGAGATAAACGAAATGTAATTATTTTACAAACAACTACAATAAGCTATTTAGTTTATAAAATATAAACAAATTGTTATAAACATGAGAATGTGCCCGCGTAAGCGGGCAGACTTTTTTTAATACCTCAAACGAATGGTATAAAAAATAACCCTTACTTATCAAAAATTAAACTTTACAAAAAAAGTTTAACATTTTTAAAAATAAGCAACACTCAGTTTTACTCGGGTAATATGAATATTCCAAAAGTAACTTTTGGGATTCTTCCCTTGATGCTAAAAACTACCCATCTTTTGTCTTGCAAATATTACTTCAACTATAGTAGACCAACACGCGCGATTATTTTGTTTTTCTTCTTCCAACTTGAAGTCATTCCAAAACCAATCAAATTTGAAAACTATAATGTATGCGAGAATTTTAAGACATTTTTAGAGAGAAACCATTTTTTTAGAAAGGAATTTCAAGAGGTTTCTAGGAATTTTAAGGGAATTTGACGATTTTAAGTGCTTCTTACGAAATTCAAAAGAGTTTTAGGATTTTAAAAATATTTCGTAGAATTTTAAGGGATTTAGGATATTTCGTGAAATTTTTAAGGAATTTATGCAATTCTAAAAGATTTTTAAAAATTCTTAGCGATTTCAAAAGGGATGTTTTAAAACTTGGAGAAATTTTAAGAGGTTTCTAAGAATTTAAAACGATTTCAAAGAATTTTAGCGATTTCTAAAGTTTTCATGAAATTGTAAGGAATTTCAAAAGGTTTGTAAGAGTTTTATGCTATTTTAAGGAATTTTAAATATTATTCTGGTATTCCAAGGAATTTTAAGATATTTTGAAAGATTTCTAATAATTGCGAGGAATTTTATGCATTTTTATGAGATTTCTAATAATTTTAAAAGGTTTCAAGAGATTTTTCAAATCTTAAAAAAATTTTTTAGCACTGTTCAGGATTTTATGGAATTTGGCGAGATTTCTAGTGATTCTCTAAGAATGCAAGAAACATTCTTGCCCTGCACTAGCATATCAATGTAGTCTTCATATTTTAAAAAAACTTTAGATTTATTGATCAATGATTTGAAAATTGGTTCGTCTTGTTATTCCATGAAGTATCTCATAATTCATATCGTAGTTGAATAAGATTTGTCCTATTTAATTCTTCCAATGTATCAGTTGTCATCTCAGACTTTTTTGTAAGTTTCGTATCGGTGAGCATTGCGAAGATAATAGATGTTAATGCTAAAAGAATGGACAAAAATGCAACCCTTTCCGATAAGTAGTGCGGTTCACGAAGTACTCCGAATCCCAAAACTCCTTGCAATATATCAAACCGTGTACAGACATCTCTGTCAAATCGCAGCAGGAAAACGAATGATGGCTATCAGTAAAATCAAATAAATCAATTTCGTAGTGAGAGATACTGTATAAATCTCCTGAGATCGAATTGGTATCAAAACGCAGATAGTTTCCATTGTACTAGTCCAAATATCCAAATATTGTTGTTGGCAACCATTAAGTGCAGGGAGTGTTGCTTGATTAGTTAAGAATTTTATTTTGTTGTCTGCAAGTAACTGCGCGAATGCAGTTCCTTTGCTCGCTCCTTTTAAATCCAAAAGTTTGTTTGGAAACAGATTAATATTGTTCGTGTACTTTTGCTTCGTATAGATTTCCATTGAAGGGATTGAAGTAGTGCATTGTCTTAGATAATCGATGCTTTGTGTACAGACCATTTTCTAGCCGTTTTTCTTCAATTTCAAGAATTGTGAAGTCGAGACAGAAGATAGACCACATGTGGTGGAGAACCTTCAAGTCGAGTATCCGAAATATCCGGAAGAAGACTACAATCAGTCCTCATCCGAGCAGACGGATTACGAGATATGAGATTATTGATCGAATCGGGATCTTCTATAAATCTGCTGAAAACACAACACGTTCACAAATGCGTGAAGAAAATCGCAAAAGTTTAGACATTCTATTTGGAACGTGATCAACATGAGTCTAACTACGAAGTAGTAATTCACTATTTAGGAACACCACATAATTTCCACATAGTTCAGGAATATTTTCCCATACCGGAAGATGGCATAATGGGATTACCCTTTTTACATCGGTATAGGTACAATCTAACCAATAATGCACTTTATTTGAACAACACGAAGCATGAACTGATAGATGACGGTATAATTATACCGCCAAATACCGTGCAGTTGCTTAAATTTCAAGTCCAATCAAATAACGAAAACGCGGTTCTAATAAACAATAAGTATTTACCGGACTTTATTTACAGGATAACAGATCAGAATATAAAAATACCCTTATCAAACCCTACCTCTGAATATAAAACATACCAGACCCACGAATTCGACATTAGGCCAACCAAACTTGAATTTCAGGAAGGTCCCGTGCGGTATATAACGGAAAAAGAACTCTTCGATAGAACCCAGAAGGTATTAAATTGTTCCCGTTTGGATCACCCGGAAAGTGAAGTGAAGGAATCCATTGGCAAAATAATATCCGGATACCACGACATATATTGCTTAGAAGGAGATCCGTTGCTTTGCAATGGGTCTGCTTCACATAAAATTGTACATAGGGAGGATAAAATTGTAAACATTAAGAGTTATAGACCACCAGAGTGCCACAAGAAGGAGATCGACGTACAGACTAAGGATCAACTCGCCAAGGGCATTATAAAAGACTCCGACTCACCCTTCAATTCGCCTATATGGATGGTACCAAAGAAAGCCGATGCATCAGATAAAAAGAAATGACGTATAGTCATTGATTTTAGAAAACTCAATGAATGTACGGACCAGGATGCATATCCCCTACTGGTGATTGAAGATATCTTGGACCAGCTGGGGAGAGCCAAGTTCTTCTCAGCATTTGACCTTAGTACAGGATTCCATCAGATCCCTATGGATCCTGATTCCAAAAAGTATACAGTCTTCTCAACACCAGACGGACATTTTGAGTTTCAACGTATGCCCTTTGGACTGAAAAACGCGCCAGCAACGTTCCAAAGGATGATAGATAACGCCTTACGAGGATTGATTGGAAAAATATGTTTCGCATATTTGGACGACATCATTGTATTTGGATCAACCCTAGAGGAGCACAACAAGAACTTTGTTATCCTCCTTGAAAGACTGCGACAAACTGAGTTGAGACTTCAACCAGATAAGTGCGAGTACCTGAAACCGGAACTTGAGTCTTTGGGACACGTGATAACCCCGAATGATGTAAAACCTAATCCGAATAAGATCAAGGCGATTATGGAATTTAGACAGCCAAAAACACCAACTGACGTCAAAAGTTTTCTCGGGTTATCGGGATACTATAGAAAATTCATACAGAATTACAGTACTATTGCCAAGCCCTTAACAGAACTCACAAAAGAACAAAACCATTTTCATTGGACACCTCAGTGTCATACTGCTTTCAATACACTCAAAACGGCACTTTGTTCCTCCCCAGTATTAAGATACCCAGACTACTCAAAAGAGTTCACACTGACCACGGAGGCATCCAATGTGGGACTAGGAGCCGTGCTGTCTCAGGAGGGACATCCATGTTATTACATTTCAAGGACATTAAACGCTCCTGAACTAAATTATAGCACAACTGAAAAAGAACTCCTAGCCATAGTGTGGGCTGTGAGACGATTACGACAGTATCTATTGGGAAGAACTTTCAAAATATTGACAGACCATCAGGCACTTACTTGGATTTTTAATATAAAAGACCCTTCATCCCGACTGATAAGATGGAGATTTAAACTAAAAGAATACGAGTACAAGATTGAGTACAAGAAAGGGTCACAAAATCAAGCTGCCGACGGCCTGTCTCGGATATTTCCCGATACCAGGGCCCTCGAACATTCTCATCATTGACCTTGAAGCAGCATTACCTGATATCGAAATGTATGACGACTCGCAGGAACGAGACTTGATAACGCCCGAACCACTTAACGAACAGCCAGTAAGAATCCCAACACACAATAGAGGTTGAACCACTACCACCTTTGGAAGACGAATCTACGAATAGTGAAACTAATAAAGAAGAGAAAAAGCTAAAGAACGAATATTACCGATGGTTTTCCCAACCAACTGAGACAAGGGAAGTTGAAAAACCAAACGCCACTGGTAAGCTTTGGAGACAGTTGTGTAAACAGGAATCGATTTCGCTATGTGATAAGTATGGGAAACTATCATGAGACCAAATGGTTGAATGCAATCAACTTGATAGCCCTGCAGAGCTTAGGACGAAAACTTGGAACCCTCAGATTGCACTTTAACGATCTCACAATAACCAGTACCGAGCGAGTTAAATTGTGAACATTCATCAGTTTCACGTGTCATAAGTATCCTCAACTAAAGGTATATACTTGCTACCGTTCGACTACGGAATTATCTGAAGAAGAAAAGCGACAGATCATGGAGGACGATAATTATAAAGTACGTTAAGTCCTGCGACGTATGCCAGACTCAAAAGCTGACGCGAATTAAAAGAAAGGCCGAAGGAATAATTCCCGATACGCTAACAGATCCCAATGATAAAATCGCTATGGAAATTTTCGGTCCCCTTCCTATGACGAATAAAGGGAACGAGTACATTTTGTCAATACAGGATATGTTGACAAAGTACATTATCCTCATACCACTAAAGAACGTCACATCAGAAACCATATTTGAAAATCTATTTGATCATTACATCTACATATTCGGATCACCCAAACACATTTTAACAGATCAGGGACAGAACTTCCTGTCCGAACTAGTTCAAAACTTTGAAAATCTGTTTAAAATCAGGCACGTAAAAACCATAGCCTTCCACCCTCAATCCAACGGAGCCCTAGAGAGAACTCATGCAACTATCAAAGATCTGATAAAAACTGCAATGCATGATCTACACGTACAGTGGGACGATACTCTTAAATTCCTCTGTATGGCTTACAATATCATGACTCACGAAGGCACAGGTTTTAGTCCATTTCAATTAACGTTTGGTCGAAATGCTAATATACCATCAGCTCTAGCCACCACACCAAGCTTGAAATATCCAGAATTGATTAAACTATGGTAAGAACGACACGAACGTTACATCAATAAAGCAAAGGAACGCATTGTAACCAACAAGGAGAAATATAAGAGACAACAAGACTCGCGAATAGCATTGCCCCAGAGAATATTCGGACCAGGCGATTTAGTTAAAGTGCTGAACACCAAAGAAAACGAACTCAGTCCCGAATGGAAAGGCCCAGCCACAATTTTTAGAGTCCTACCCAGCAATAATTATAAGATCTTATTTAATAACGAGCGTAGCATCGTCCACGCAAACCGCCTTAAAGAGCAATATTAAATTTTCAGATGGTGATCATTTGGTTAATCTTGCTCGTTAAAGTATGGACATCCTAAGATATATAGGGTACGCATCTATAGGAATTATTCTCGTATAGGTTGGGACTTTTTTGTTGCATCCATAAACTAATTCCGAAAAATTTTGTATTAAGCTATTTTATGTAAACACAACAGTAACCACAGCTCCTCACACAAATATATCGCCTATTGTACCGCTCACTACTTATACACCAATTTCTGCGTCAAGTGCAGAACCAACAGTTCAAGCACTTGAACAAACTGCACTTGTTAGACCTACGAACCTTAGAGTTAAAAATTAGGGACTAATTTTTATCTAAAATGGGGGGTGTAACGCTCTGTGTATTATTTACAACACTAGTTTACTCTAAGATAGTTGTTTCCTCCTACTACTTTGGTTGAAACCCGATAAAGGCCTACAGGGCCACCCAGTAGGCAGCGTTAGATTAGTGTTACGTTGCGTCTTAGTTACGACGGACCCTTCGTGCCTCCTAAATCTGTGTAAACCCTTAAAGTGAATAAACAATAATAATCTAACTATACGTATTTTAATTATTATTGTTGTTAAATAAGCAACTATTAAAAGTACCCGTAACAATCTGGTCTTTCTCTTAAAAAGAGATATTATATTGCATACGAGTAGAATGTCACTTTTACAAATAGGGTTTGCGTTGAGGTCAAAAGTCAAGAGATTTTATGGATTTGGATACATAAATATGTCAGATATTGAATCGATAGTTTTCTTAAAGAAGGGTGGCTTTTGAACAAGTTCGTACTTGCTTAAAATGAACATTTACGAAATAACAATATTGCTTGGTTAAAACTTAATAGAGATACAATATTAATTGGTACTGAACAAATGATAATCTAAATGCTAGTGTTCGTGCGTTTTGCGCCTAAACGAGGCCAACAAAACTACTCAGCGTGGGCAGCCTGAGCTAGCGTTCGCTGAGTGGGGTTCTGTTCGCTTCTGTACTCTGTTCGAGTTAGATGTTCTTTTGTGGAAAATCTTCCCTGTTTTTTATTGTTTCTGAGCTGTGCTCTGTTCTTTCTTTTGTTCATTTTTTTTGTTGTGTGTTAAGGGCTGTTCCCTTTTTTTATTGAAGGCGAGTCGGAGCTGAGCACGAGGCCCATTGTCCGATTGCGTCGTGTATGCTTGAGCTTGTGGTTTGATTTCGAAGATCGCATCGTGTGATGCGACTGTCGATCTCAAAGGTTGTTGTTTGGTTTGGTGATAATTTGGCCGAGCTATCCAAAATCACAAACTCCGGTGTGTGAGCTTGCTCTCCATATTATTTGCCCAAGTTCAAGCTGCACAGCCATTTCTTTGTGTGTGAGTATAACCTGCGCTGCACTCTTTGTAATTTATTTATTCTTCTATTTTTTGTAAAGGGCTTTTTCCCCACTGGGGTTTTTTATGACAAAGTTTTAATACATATATTTTGTTGTTTGTCTTTAGGGTAAATCTTGTTTTTTATTTTGCCACCTCTCTCTCTATCCTAAAAAAAGTGTAAATTTATTGCGTTCCATCCGAACAGCTAGTTACCAGAATGGATTACAATTGCTGATCTTTTAAAGATTATTAATATGTTTAAGAAAGATAATTAATACTACGTCACGGGGACGTGACAGAATGGAATAAGATTTTTGCAATTATTCGAGTTTTCGAATTTTTCAATTTTTAGAAAAAATTTCGTATTTTCTATAAAAATGAAGGGAAAAATTTGCGGTTTTCTTATATATTGATTTTTTTTGGATATTCTTATTTTAAATCTGGTAGCTTATAGTTTCCAAGGCCGATGCACCAAAATTAAATGAGGTTTGTTGCAGATAAAATTTTCCGCGGTTAAAGTTTACACGCTATTTGGCGAAAGTTTATCCTACGATGGAATAAAAACCGTCGTCTGCTACGTCTTTGGCAGCAGTGCGAAGGACAACAAAATATGAGTAAAATTGAGCTACAAATTAGAACACCAGATGATAAAAAAACATGTTACTTGTTTAATTATTATTTTTTAAATAATTAGACTTGACGCGGACGAATGAAAATGTATTTTTGGTGACTGGGAATAACGCAATAAATTGACACACAAACAACCCGCCATGTTAAACTGTAATACCGACGGATCTCACAACTTATGTACAATCTTATAGTTAAGAAGATCAGTGAATATGACGACTTTTCTACAGGTGTCAAGTTCCTAATTATCAGTAACGAAAAATATGTTTTTATTAGTCCGAAATAAGTAAAACTATTTTTTTAATGAAATTGAAATAGGTACAACGCTTTTTAAAATTTTATGTCCTGATATTCCGACCCACTTTATCCATACTTTGTTTTTCTCACTGTTGTCAACCTCATAGCAGGCGACGCTTTTTCATCCTGAGACAGTTTAAAAACACAAAATTATCTTCTTTTAGTGTAAAGTTTATTCGACAAGGTTAATTTTTGTTGCAGCGAATCTTTACCCTGAAATCGATGTAAACTTTATCCTTCGTTTTTTCTGTGTATGTCAGCTGTAAACAAATTTTTGATGTTAATTAAATTATACTGGAGGAGAAATAATTGGTACACTTTTAATTTATGTAATTAAAATCCATACCTTATATTCAGACTTGAATATTTCCTCAATTAATTTAGACGCTCTCTCCCATTGACAATTTTTCACCTCACTCTGGAGGTTTTCGGACATCAGTCTATTAGCAATTAAAGCAGTTAACTTATCTTGTGCACATTTATCCAGCTTTTCAGTCTTTTCATATACAGTCAGAATGTGATGTCTATCCAAATTCTCATCAATCAGAGAGTGTAAGTCCTTTAAGTAATTGAATGTAATTAAGAATGGAAATCGTTTATTTTAAATGGAAACAAAAATACAAAACCCTTAATATCTAACCTAAATAACTCTTTAAAAAGTAATTGAAAAAAGTCAAATTTTCGAAGGCTTTTTAATTTAGAATTAACGTCCGAAATACTAAACGTTTTTAAATGTTCTTTGACTCATTTCATAGGTAATTTTTCGTAGAGTATCAGTAACATATAAATAAAATTTCATTAATTTTCCCCTGAATTCTGCTAAGGTCTAAACTCTATACAAAAAGTCGCAAAAATACAAATTACTAAAATGACTGATAAAAGAAATTTAAAAAATTAATTATACTGCACATTGAAAGAAAGTTAGATTAATTATATACATGAATATTACTTTTATAATTTCCTAAACACCATGAAATGTTCTTTATATGATATTGATACTTTATACTTTTACCTTTCGAAAAAGCCAAAGAACAGTTTCAAACATTCATCATTTCATGAATAACTTTTTATTACAACAAAATTTGAAGATTAGATTGTTTTCGTAATTTACTTCTATAGAATTATGAAAAACATTTCGTTTTGGTGTCATTAAACGCATAATTTACACAAAATTAGAATCAAGAAAATTATGACGATACATAAAGAATTAAATAATTAAAAAATTTTATAGAAAAATATCTTATGAGTTAAGTATTCACCTCTACAGTTAACAGTCCATGGCGTTTTTTTGAAGTTGTTGGCGTTGTTGGCGTCTCTAATCTTCTTTTTTTTTTTTGAAGTTGGTTAGCTTTATTTTGAACTTTTTTCACTATGATTGACTCATTTTAAGTCGGCGACAGGCAAAATTATATCGATAGATTCGACAGCATTATTTCCTTCATCAGAATGTGCTACAGCGTCAAATTCAAAGATAATATTTGAGTCGTCAACATTCTCAGACAATTTCGAAAGATCATCTTCCGTCTCATCACTTATACTTTCAATAGCAGCAAAGGACTGGATAAGAAAAATATACGTTCATCATATTTGTCAGTGAATAAAAGTATAAACAAAGAAGGAAAAAAAGTGCGCTTACATCAGTTGAAATCAATTTGGACAGTTTTAACCTATCACCTATAGACTTGATTAAACACGCTATCAAATCAGGAGTCAATATATGTAACGTATCTTTGTCGATTTTGTTCTCTGAAATTTTTACATTTTAACTTTTCAACTGCTAGATTTTAAAGAATTTTACGTAATATATCATAAAAAAAGTCATATTATCACTTACCATTGAAAATAGGAATATATTCTCCTAACCCAGTCCGATGAAGGATAACTTTCGTGTAAGCGTCCATACTTTCTATAGGTTATGTTTCACAACACGATTTTTTCACGAAGTGCGACGTGCGACGACGAATCAAATAAACCTTCATTTCAGTTAAATATAACCACATATTTCAAGCAAATAATTATTTATTCGACAATATAGACTTAAATAAAAATGTATTTAAGTCAAATAAATATATTTCAAATATATACTTTTATTTAAAATAAATTAATTTTTTCTCTGGGTGTTCAGGGGGTCCCCCCGAGTTTGTTAGCAAAAATTCGTAAAATTTAAAATTAAAATAGTAGAAGGGCCCCCCGACCAATTTTGATACAGGGCCCCCCTAGTGTAAGCTACGCCACTGCACCTTTCGTATATGGAAGATTTACTAACACTATCAGACCAACACGCGGGGCCCCGTAAGCGTGTTCGGGAAATACTCTCTCTCCTCCATCCTCTCTGACCTTTCGTATTCTATCCTATCGTATCCTATACAATAGAATAAAATATGAGAGGATTGGCTAGGAGACGATAGGATAGAATAAAATAGGATAAAATACGATAGGATACGATAGGATACAATAAGATAAGATAGTATAGAATACGATAGGATAAAATACGACACGATACGATAGGATACAATAAGATAAGATAGTATAGAATACAATAGGATGTGATAGGATACGATAGGATAGAATACAATATAATAAGAAACGATAAAATGGAATACGATAGGATAGGCTACGATAAGATAAGAGAGTGAGAAGGGGGTATGGAGAGAGAATCTCCGGTTTATTTATTTAGATATTTTAAGATATCTATATCTATTTTAGGATACCCTATTTTACTTTGGGTACTACTTTTACTTTTACTTCTTACATTATTTACGTTAATCATTATTTTCCACCTATTATATTACGCGACTTGAAAAATTACAGTGATAATATTTATTTTTACATTCTCATCAGAGAGAATGTATTTTAGATTTGTGTAAAATTTGACCCCTCCAGTTTTCATCAAATGTCCACGTTTTGGGACCCCCTGAACCCGAAAAACATGTTTTTACGAATGTGTCTATCTGTCTGTCTGTTTGTCCGTATGTATGTCTGTCCGTTTGTATGTCTGTCTGTAGATTTTAGTTTGTTAGCACGATAACTGTCGAAAGAATTGACCGATTGGATTTGTCGCACGCCAATGTGCTAAATTATAATTTCTTTTTCGTTTGACTCTGTATTCTTTGTAAAATAAACGAAGACAACTGATTGGTGGTTCCGAGGCAAGCGTCAGACTCTCAACCAAGCACCCCAGTGGAGCTCGTCCGCATTGCTCTCAGCCAATCACATCATTGCTTTCAATGGCGTTCTTGGCCGGAGAACTCCCTGAGTATCCGTGTGGAGTCGAGCTCACGTTTGGCTCGCGCAGACTTTCGTCTCGACTAATCGTGACGCTCGATTTTCCCCACTGGTGCAATTTTTTTTTACCTATTCTCATCCTTCCTCTTATTCCAAAAACCCAAAACCGAGTTCTCGAGTACCCTCCGGGGTACCGACCCAGAACCGGGGAAGACTGTAGGAATATCCCTTCTCTTATCCCAAAGACCGAGTTCTCGAATATCCTCCGGGATACCGGTCCAGAACCGGATAGGGCATTAAGAGAAATCCCTTCTTAAAAATCGACGACTTTTTCCACCGTGACTAATCGATTTTTGTGAATCAGTGCCGCGAGTGTAAGACGGTAAATGCCGCCAGGTTAGTGCAGTGACAAAAGTTCGCCCGCGTCCCAGCCTGAAAAAAAGGCTCAACGATAAAAGACATCGAGCTTTGGAGGCTCTCAAGCACGCTCCTCCGGGTTCTCAAATAAAGATCCCAGACGGCTATCGCCGTGATTACGCCAAGAAAGCGTCCGCGCCGAGCAACCCTCTTTCGGTCAAAAGGCAACCGTCTCACGTCCAAGTGGTACTTCGAGTACACCGCGTTTCGACCTAGATGACGTCCTCGAGGAGAACAATTTCAAGCTCCACAATGGGCTACCTGTCACACCCGGGAAGAGTCTCGATTTCCGTCCACGTATTATCGACGTGAGAAGTCTACGGACAGAGCCTTTGGCAGTGGAGGTGGAAAAAAGTGACAGCGACGATAGTGACATTTTAGAAATTCAGGCCTCACCGATCAAACCATCCCCTTTAAAAGGAATCGCGATTCGACACTCATGCTCGATTAAATCGCGATATCTCATCCTTTCGTCGCCTCGCAAATACGCTCCGTTAAAATCCCGTATCACACGTTTGGATTGCGCGCGTACCGTCCCAGCTCCGGAAAATTTTCAGCCTGTGGCGGGAGGTTTGCAGGATTCATCACCAGAGGAGCAACGGATTAAATCAGTGGTCACCGTCCCGACCAAGTCACCACGCCGACAGCTTTTTTAAAAGCTCTCCACAACAGTTCTTTTAAGAACTCCCTTTATTTTTTTTTTTTCAAACCAAACGGCTCTTTTTAGAGCCTAATTCCAATCTGTCCTTTTCAGAGCTCCCATATATTTAAACGTACAGAGATTAGGAGTTCACAGACATGTGAACCCACATTTTATATGTTTTCTCCTTATTACATCTTTCCCTAATCCAACATTCGGAGTTTACAATTAAATTGTACAACCCATCCAACAATTGTATCTTCTTTTCCCGTCCATTTTTTACAGGTCAAATCAAAGGCTACAGATTGTCCTTTGGTATACTCTCCTAGGGCCGATTTCACCAACTATGGTTTAATTTTAACCATCGATTAACTTTATTTAATCAGTACGTTGCGTTCCACCATCTTTTAAACTATGGTTAAACTAGTTTAAACGCTGGTTAACTTAACCGACCATTTTTGGCTGGTTAGCGACATAACCAGCGATTAAAGGGGTTGAACCAGAAATTAAAGGGGTTCAAAAGTAAAGTGCTACAGTATATAGTGTGAAATATGATGGATCTAATTTATGATGATATTTTATCTTCATCTTCATCTTCATCTGATGATGAAAATATCAACGAGAGAAGGCCGCGATTAATAAAGAACGAATCAATTATTTCGAAACATTGAATTAATTGTGTTATTAATTGCTTCCTCATAGAGGAAGCTTTGTAATGGTGACAAAATCCAGTTTCCTAAAAAAGGTTTTTTTGAACATATTTCAAGGGCAATATATCTAATATGATGATCTGAAAAAATGTCCGGATGTGTATGTGTATATGTGTGTATGTGCTGTGTATGTGTGTCACGATCCAGCAATTTCTTGAAAGAGCGTATAGATAAATTGATGAAATTTTACAGTTAGTCTATTATATACCTAGTTGAATTTCTTACAATGGTTTAACAAAATATTTTATTTTACAAGTTTTATGTACTTTTATAATTTTCGTAAAATTCATTTTTCCACTATAGCTTCTCAAATATTGAAAAAATAAAGCTAGTGTAAGGGAAATGAAGATTCCTTTCATCGAGAAAAAATGAGGAAGTTATGTTTATTTATAACTTTGAAAGTTAATTTTTCGCTCTGAATATTCTTTATGTCGAGACGTATCGATTGACCTGTAAGATTAATTCATTTAATTGAAAAATAATAAAGTTATGGTTAATTGTATTTTTTAAAAAGTAATTTCTCGACTATAATTTCTGAAATAATTTATATTTATAGCTGATGTAAAGAAAATGAAGATTCTTTGTGTCTAAACGAATCCATTGACTTCTAAGATTAATTCATTTCATTGAAAAATAAGAAAGTTGTGCTTTACTGGAATTTTCAAAAATGAATATTTTGAATATAACTTCTCAAATAATCAAAATTTAATGCTGATGTAAAGGATACTTAATGCTTCCTCTATGAGGAAGCAAATCATACTTGCTTACAGGATGCAAAGTGCTCATTGAATGAGTACAAAAGTTGATACAACTTGACAGCTAGTTTATGTTTTCTCTTCTTTTCGCTTGACACAAAATCACTTTACTGATCACTTTTTTAAAACATATTTTTTAGAGACGCTTCGGTGTCGGCTTTGATAATAAACATAAAAAACAGAAAAACACGAGTTTTTTTAAGTCGGAGGCCGATTTGGCGCGCTGGTACAAGTTTTTCGACTCAGCCAATCGGGTTGCAGGTACAACAGAAATAGGCTGAAACTAGATGTTAATATGAACAGGGTATAGCGTTAGCTAACCAAAGATGAAAAATACATGGTAGAACGCTTCGCTGGTTAATCCTGATTTAAACGTTGATTAAAAAATAACTATGATTACTTAACCATGGATTTAATCAGAGATGATGAAATCGGTCCTTAGTGTCCTAAAATGAAGGTCAAGTTCGTTGGCCAGCCATTTTCAATAAAAATTCAAAAGGTTGGAGCATTTTTTTAAATTTTGAAACCACTTTTTTTTTTAAATTGAAAATTCTAATGACGGATGTTCGTAGTACTCAAAAAGTCGAACAATTTTTCTTAATGACTTTTTTGGATAAAAAAAAATTGAAAGACTTATAATATTTTGAAAATCCAAAACAATAAAAGATAACTTAAATTAAAAGCCAAGCAACGCACGATATGAAAAAAAGTCTAAAGATGAAAAATGTTTCTTTTTGAACACTCTATAGGACAGGCATAATAACTTTTTGAATTTCGTTAAAAAATCGAAAATTCAAATTTTGAGCCAAATAACGCGAGATGCAGAGAAAATGATAAGAAACATAATTTTTGGCCTGAAAAAGATCTACAAGTTCTCCTTGAATCATTTTTCAACAGGATGAGTAGTTTTCGTTTTAATCATGAAAAATATTGTTAAACAAAGCCGAGCGCGTAGCGCGAGGTTTAAATGAAATATCGAGCGCGAAGCGCGACGTGTGTATGAGAATGTGCCCGCGTAAACAGGCAGATTTTTTTTATATACATTCATCATATGCTCCTAAAAGCTTATTAAATAATACTGATACTAGACGAAAGATAGCTGAAATGTCACGATATCCGGATTTCACCACAACTTTCAGTAATGATTACCGCACACATTTTCTCCGTGTAGTTTTTTTATTGTTTATATAACAATCACATTTATTGCTGAGGATTTCAAGAAAAAAAGTTCAAATCGGTTAAGAAATACTACATGTACGATTATGAATAGTAAATTGAAATTTTTAACCACTGTACGCCGTTTTCAATTCTAAGGACACATTTTTTACATTCGGCAGGCTTGTGACATCACCTCCATTAATTCTGTGGCAGCGCAGCTGCAAGGACAGCTCTCCCTTATAGGCTATAACTCCCTCACCAAACCTCGCAGGCTGAAACTTCCTGGGTTGAACGTTGAACCATTGTTGATCCTTTTTGGCTTCTTCAGTCTTCTTCCTTCGCTTGTCGCGGAAACACGTTCAGTATGAGAGTGCGGAGCGTAGTGATTCGCAACACTCGCAAAGCTGTTGATTCATATTTTCGTGAACTTGGTAGTCGTGCACAGAAAAAATTATTTATCAAAAATTTCCTAGACTATTATCGACTTTAGGAATTTCGACAACTTTTTTAGGATTTTTCACGAAAAGTGCTTCATATTTTAGAAAATGGTTATAAAATATTCTAAAACTTTTGACGTATCCTAAAGTTGATAACAGTCAAGAAAAGTTTCGATAACTAATTTTTTCCGCGATACACTTAAGTACTGTATAACGTCTTAGATGCTCTTGTGTATTCTTCGATTTCTTTGATTTTTTTTTCTGTGTTTGGTGTTCAATTTTGGATTACAAGATAAGGAAATTGCCTCGGTTATAAAAAAGTGGTATGTTGGCTATAATGTTGTGAGCCCGACTTTTTTTTACATTCTCATCAGAGAGAATGTATTAGATTTGTGTAAAATTTGACCCCCCCAGTTTTCATCAAATGTCCACGTTTTGGGACCCTCTGAACCCGAAAAACATGTTTTTACGAATGTGTCTGTCTGTAGATTTTAGTTTGTTAGCACGACAACTTTCGAAAGAATTGACCGATTGGATTGTCATTTGGTATACTCTTTTAGTGTCCTAAAATGAAGGTCAAGTTCGTTGGCCAGCCATTTTGGATAAAAATTTAAAAAGTTGGAGCATTTTGAAAATTTTTGAAACTACTTTTTTTTTAATTTAAAAATTCTAATGACGGGTCTTCGTAGTAGTCAAAAAGACAAACAATTCTTCTTAATGACTTTTTTTGATAAAAAAAAATTGAAAGACTTATAATATTTTGAAAATCCAAAAAAATGAAATAAAACCTGAATTAGTAGCCAAACAATGCACGATATGAAAAAAAGTCTAAAGATGAAAAATGTTTCTTTTTGAACACTCTATAGGACAGGCATAATAACTTTTTGAATTTCGTTAAAAAATCTAAAATTCAAATTTTGAGCCAAATAACGCGAGATGCAGAGAAAATGATAAGAAACATAATTTTTGGCCTGAAAAAGATCTACAAGTTCCCCTTGAATCATTTTTCAACAGGATGAGTAGTTTTTGTTTTAATCATGAAAAATATTGTTAAATAAAGCCGAGCGCGTAGCGCGAGGTTTAAATGAAATATCGAGCGCGAGTGCCCTGATGAGAATGTGCTCCTTAAGCTCGATATAACCTTAAATAAACTAGCTTTCGTTTGTATTCCATTCCATTTTGTAGTAATTTAAAAACAAATAGGTGCAAACGATTGAACAATTTTCATCGTATCTCGAGAACCAATGAAGATTTTTTAAGTTTCTTTGGCGTAAATTAAAGGTAAAGTTTTAGGCTCTATGTCATAAAATTTTCAAATTTTTTCAAAAATTTTTTTTTTTGAGCTGTGATTATCTAAGTTGTCCAAAGCAGAACAAAAAAAATGGTAAATGGTATTTTAAGTTGAAAATAGGTTGAAAATCTATTTAAAATAGAAAATGCAAAATGGGTTTCTTCTGCCTATTTAAAATACAAAATAGAAAATGGTATTTTGCATTTCAAATACCTATTCGAAATGAATTAATTTGAAATAGCTACCCAGCTCTGCTCTTGAATAAATGCATCTTAAAGATTTAGAATATGAATTAGCTAACATTGCAGCGTTCTGCGACCATGGAAATTCAGATTATCTTGGGGTGCGATTCTGTAATTTCACTTTTACTCTCATCTCAATTTAGGTCTTGTCAAAATTTACGGTGGATTTCAATTTTTTTTTTAATCTTGCATTTGTAAATTCACGACGTGAAGTGAGGTGAAAATGAAAGTGAGATTACAGAATCGCACCCTATGTATTGGCACCTCCTATGTCAGTACAAAAGAACGTCTAATGTTCCAAATACGTCCTAAAAACATCTTTGGAACATTGGACGTTTTTTGGCCTGACATAAGACGTTTTTAGGACGTTCTAAAAACTTCTTTAAATTTTTTACCTACTGTGTATCTAAATTCGATAGCAAAATTGGGCTGAAGTTTCAGACGTCTGAATTTTTTTCTTACAAATGTGACGTCAAGTCACTTATCATAATAAATTGTAATGCCTTATTAGCAAAATAATAATTGTATCCCGCCCAAAAGAACACGTGCATCTAAGTATTGATCCATGTCTTATTCGGAGGGTCAAAAAACTAATACCTTCGTGACATCATGTCACTTACCATAAATAACAAACTATATATATACTACAAATAATTTCACTTAGAGAGTTTTCCCAATAATTAACCATAAAAAGATAAGAGGCTCGTGAAACACCTGGATCTACGCGAGCCAGCATAATTAGGAAATTAAAAAGAAATGTATCACCCAACATGTATTGCCCATTATTATGAGGCCACCCACTGGATCACCCACAATTCCTGGAATGGACACGCATTAAACCCTGTATAAAAACTGGTGAATTTGCCACAATTAAGAGTCGACCACCAGCAGACCACCGTGTATCACCAACCCTTCGGAAGTACCTTTTCGACGGAAAAGTTAACCAGCGAACCTCTGACCTGTTGGGTCTAGACTCCGGACCTACGTTCTTACCAGTAGGCCCGTCAACCGTGCCGTGCAAATCAGCAGATGGTCCTCATCGTGCCATAGGATCTTCATCTACCTAAGTAATCGAATTCGGCCTGGAACCGAATTCAGACTTTCCGGGAATCAAGCAGTCGGTCGTGATCTGCAGTCAGTCTAACTTCCGACTCCTTACCGTGCCGTTGGGCTCATCACCCGTCGAAGAGTCTACGAACAGGCTCTTACCGAGAGGTCTTGCCCTTCGACCCTTCGTGGTATCTACCAGTAACCAGGCAGTCAGTCGGTACCGCGTATCCAGTAAACCATAAGTCCAGTCAAGACTCGTTCGGAGTTATTATAATCTACGCTAAGGTCTTGCGAACCAGGGTTATTGAGTACCCTATCTTTGTTCCACGTCCCATTGTTAAACTAATTGGTGTGATCAATTGCGACTCGTACGAATCAGTTGTGCGACTATTGTGTGTCGATTATACGAATTAAGCATTGAATCTGAAATCTACTTGTTCCTGTTCCTGAATATAAATCCTTGATTCCTAGAAGTGAATCCTTGAAGTTTAATCCCGAAATTCCTATGTAATTTACGGTCGTCAAAAAGGAACATCGTCCCCTGCTGACTAAGGTACCAACGCCGGAACAGCATCAACTAACGCTGACGCCCAAGGACGACCTGCTGCAATCCTCCACCAGATCCAGCAACTGTTACTAAAGGCTCCAGCCTCAAGGCTAATCGGTAAGTCCCCATATTCCATTAACAAATTCTAACCCTCTCTGTGACTCTTTCTAACTCTTTCCCCCTTTTACATGCAGCCCTAAAAGAATTTCTAACGAAGCTCTCATTGATTTATCAAATGTCCAAACTCATCTACTAATCGATTATTGTAACCTTCTCCTCCTTGTAATTGCTTATAGAATAAATATTGTATTGTAACGAATCACCGACTACTACTCTGTTCAGTTATCCTCGTCCCCGACTCTAGTGTCATTGTGTGTTAATCTGATTAACACGCTTTACACCGGATAGAAAACGAGGAGCAAACAAATTAAATATTATAAGGTAGGTGCGTCTTTTATCTCGGACGTCACACAAAATTCTCGCTAAAAAAATTGTTTTATATAATAATTTTTTTACATCAACAGAAAGTATGGGAAATATTTTTACAAACAAAATTCCAAAGGATTTCGAAATATTTTAAACTATTTCAATCCATTTAGAATAATCTGAAATTATTTCAAGATGTTTAAATAGTGATTTTAATGATTTTCAATGGATTTCAAATAAATTTAGGGGATGTTGAGGATATTTTAAGTAATTTTAGAGAATTAAAAGGGATTTTAAAGAGACTTTAAAGTGTTACCTCCTAAAAGGAGAAACAGATCTCGAAATTTTAAATAATTTAGAATTGTTCCTCGTTTTGATATATAGATTAGATTTTTAGTTTTTACTCTTACTAATTTTTTTAGTTGACATTGAAGACAAATTTGTATATATTTTTGGATTTATATAATCTGTCTTAGCTATGCTAAATGATTTTAATTTTAATTCATTTGCGATATAATGTAGGGAAAAAATTGTGAGTTTCATGCTATCAAGTGTTTCTTCTTGGATAGGTAAAGCTATATGATACTATTTTCCTTTTTGGATTTCTTTTGCACGACCCTTCTGAAGATTTTTAAATTTAGGTAATTGTTCACGTTTAGATAATAATTATGAAACTTTATCTCTAGGTTCTCCATTAGTTGTAATAAAATATGTATAGTTTTCTTTCCTCATTGTTATTTTATCTCGACAGTCTATAATGTTTTTGTGTTTTTGACGTTCATTTCACTGTTCTATCCGTGGGTGAGTCGGGGGACGTATGATTTTGTATTATATCTCCGTCTTACGTCTTTTCTAAATCAGGACAATTTTCATCTTCACTTGAATCGCTTGAATTTGAAGAATAATTTGAGTGTTCTGCATTAAAATTTTCTATTTCATTATCAATATTTTTCTTTTTAATTTTGTTTAAATATTCTGGTCAGACTCTGTTTGGGATTCTGCTTCAATCGTTTTTGTGATTGGAATTACTCGTTTAGGTCTTCCTCTCTTTTTTGATGGAGGGCAGTGTGTTTCGAAGGCAGGTTTGCGTGGTCTACCTGTCTTTCTTTTGATTTGTACTTCCAGAAGTTTTTGTACTTTAATTTCATTTTCTAAATTTTTATTTTCATGTCTTTTTAATTGTCCGCTTGTTATCATTGCATTACATTTAAAGGTTTTTATTTCATTTTCTATTACTTGATTTAATACTTTATTTATTTCACTAGTTTGTGATGTTCGAGATAAAAGACGTACTTACCTATTTATATTTAATTGTTGTTCCTCGTTTTCTATCCGGTGGAAAGTAGAATTATCACGCAATGCCACTAGAGTCGGGGATGAGGATAACTGAACAGAGTGGTAGTCGGTAATTCGTTACAATTCAATATTTATTATTTAAACAATTACAAAGGGGGAGGTTTACAATCATCAATGATGGGGCTGATTCAATTTACGAAGAAGAGCTACGTCAGGAATCCTTTTAGGTGCAGCATGTAAAATAGGATAATAATAAGAAATGTAAAGTGGGGGTTTAATAAGGTGAATAACTATGGGACTTACCGTTTAGCCTTAAGGCTGAAGCTTTCAGTATTGATTGCTGGATCTGGTCGAGGAGTTCAGCGGGTGGTCCTTGGGCTGGAGCGTCAGCGTAGGTTAGTGCTGATCCAGCATCGATACCTTGATCAGCATGGGGCGAATATTCTTTAGTCGTCCGTAACTTGACACTTGCGCAAAGGATTTTAACTAGGAATAATCGCAACGGATAGGGTACTTCGATAAACCCGGTTTACCGGTCACAAGACCTTAGCGTAGTTTTACAAGATCAAGACGAGTCCTAACACGACTTAGCGTTCACAAGTATTTGGTACCGACTGACTGACTGATTACTGGTTCACGGAGATACTTCTCGAAGGGTTGAAACAACAAGACCTCACGGTAAGGAGTTTGTTCGTTGACTGACTTTCGGTGGCTAATTCGCCGGTTTTAATGGGTTTTGACCTTTTGGATTCCAGGTATTTTTAGGGGCAATCATGTAGGTACTTGCGTCCGCGGAAGGGCTCTAGGATAATTTTAGCACTCGAGTCCAAAATATGATCTGATATCAGGAATTCTGAGGCATCTTCGGAAGGGTGTCTTGACATGTTTATTGTTTAGTATTTCTAGTTAAGCTGGTACTTGCGTTAATCGGAGATATTTTTAGCAATCGAATGTAGGTAACAATAGTTTAAAGACACCTTCGGAAGGGTGGTTTGACATGTTTATGATTCGATATATATGATTGGGCTGGCACCGGACTCGAGGTATACTGATTAACAAGTTATTAGTTCTTTGACCCGCTGAATAAGACATGGATCAATACTTAGATGCACGTGCTCTTTTGAGTGGACAATCATTGATTTTAGTTAGCAGGTGTTATAATAAGCTACATGACGTTACAATAGATACAATTATTGTATCTATTATTATTCGACGTCGTTATTAATTTTCATTAATTTAATTTGTTCCGTCTGTTCGGTAATATCAATTGGATTTCTTGATAATGCGTCTGCATTGACATTTGATTTTCCTGATTTATAGATAACTTGAAAATCATATTCTGCTAATTTTAGCTTTCATCTTGTAACTCTTGAACAAGGGTCTTTACAATCTTGAAACCATACAAGAGGTTTATGATCTATAACGAGTGTGAACTTTTTTCCGTAAAGATAAGGTCTAAAATGCTGTACACAGAATACGATAGCTAAAGCTTCTTTTTCGTAGATATCATATTTCTTTTCGTTATCGTTAAGGGATCTAGATGCGTATGAAATGGGTTTATCTTTTCCTATTTTTCCTTGTAATAAAATTCCTCCTATTGCATAACCTGATGCATCAGTTGTTAGAGTAAACGGTTGTGTAAAATTTGGTCTTTGCAATAAGGGTTCTTCACATAATTTATTTAGAGGTTCTGCAATTTTGGAGAATCCGTCTATGAATCTCCTGTAATATCCTGCTAATCCAAGAAATTGTTTTATGTTTTTATGGTTTTTTGGTGTTGGGAATTTTTTTACTGCTTCCAGTTTTTTAGGGTCTGGTCGAACTTCGTACTTATCTATTATGTGCCCAAAATATCCTACTTCGTGTCTTAAAACTTCGCATTTATCCGGTTGAAGTTTTAAATTTGCCTTCTTTAATCTTTCTATTAATTTTGTGAATTTTTCTTCATGTTCCTCTAAATTATCCGCGTAAATAACTATATCATCCAGGTATACAAATAGTTCCGTCTCTTGGAGGCCTGTTAGTACAAGGTCCATGAGGCGTTGAAATGTGGCAGGTACATTTCTAAGTCCGAACGGCATGCGGTCGAACTCATAATGTCCGAAGGGTGTGGAAAAGGCAGTTTTATGAGAGTCTATGGGGTCCACTGTTATTTGATGGAATCCCCATGCTAAATCAAATACTGAGAAATATTGAGCTTTCCCTAACTGATAAAATATTTTTGTTATGTTAGGCAATGGATAAAAATCTGGGATAGTTTTTTCATTTAGTTTGCGGAAATCCTGAACCATTCTCCATTTTTTAATTCCATGTGAGTCAAATTTTTTAGGAACAGGAAATACTGGTGTGTTGTATGGAGATTTTGATGGTTTTATTACTTTTGTGTCAATTAATTCTTGTACTTGGCGTTGAATTTCTTCTTTATGGACTGGAGAAAGTTTATATTCTCGTAAATACCGGGATGTTATCTGTAGTGGGGATGTTATGTTTTAATACATTTGTCCCTTCCAGTATTTCGCCGTTTATATGAAATTGATCTGCATATTGATTTAGTAAATTTTCTACATGAGCATACTCTTCTTGATTTAAATGATCAAGTCGCAATAGTTTTTTACTTTTCTCTGGTCTATTTTCTTCCGTGATATTTTGATCTTGGGAGGTTATACAATAATTAAAAGATTGTCTTATTTCTTTACTTTCTTCTTCTTTCACTTCTTTGAAGTCTAATATTTTTATTGTAGGAATTGTTATTAATACTGTTTCTTCACGAGTATTTGCTATTTTCAAAAATGTTTTACCATTATTATCTTTTACAGTTTATTAATTTAAATTACAATTCAAGTTTCACATATGTGACGTCATGTCACTTATTATAAATTATAATCCTCTAGTACGAAGGCACCCATACAAGTAGAACCGAGCAAGAACTACTTAACTCAGTTTATCGAATGAGAACCATTAAACCATTTCATATGTTCAACCGGACAAAATAATTCCACATATTATAAAATATAATTTTACCTCTTATAAAATTATAAATTTATATATATAAATTTCCTGTGACGTCATGTCACTTATTATAAATTATAATCAACTAAAGTTAATCCCGCCAAAGTATTGATTCATCACTTGCTACAATGCTAGACAAAAAATCAATAATTCCACTTAGTGAGCTTTTTCGATAATTGGTGATAAAAAAGGCAAGAGGCTCGTAAACACCTGGATCCACGCGAGTAGAAGAAATGTATCACTTAGGGTTTTATTGCCCATTATTATGAGGCCACCCACTGGATCACCCACAATCCCTGGAGTGGACACGCAAAAACCGTGTATAAAAACGGGTGAATTTGTCACAATTAGGCAGTCAACGACCAGCAGACCAAAGGGTATCATCGTCAGTCAACCATCAGCAGACCACCGTGTCAGTCGTCGATCAGCAACCCTTCAGAAGCACCTTCCGACGTACCTCTGACCTGTTGGGCCAAGATTCCGGATCTACGCCAGCAGGCCCGTCAACCGTGCCGTGAAATTTAGCAGATGATCCTTTATCGTGGCCAGAGATCTCTCATCGGCCTAATTAATTAAGTTCGGCCCGGAATCGAATTCGGACTCCCAGGAAAATTTAGCCATCAGTCGAGTCCTGCTACTAGTCCGCGGTAGTCTACCTCCGATCTAAGTTCGAGAAGTGACTCCAGTAATTCGAGAAGTGAATCCAGTAATCTGACAAGTAAATCCAGTAATTCGAGAAGTGAATCCAGTAATCTGAGAAGTGAATCCAGTAATTCGAGAAGTGAATCCAGTAATCTGAGAAGTGAATCCAGTAATTCGAGAAGTAAATCCAGTAATCCAAGATTCGAGAAGCATCCGACAACCCAGTCCGCGAGACTTAGTTGCGGCGTTCTCCAGCCTCAAGGTTAACTGATTCCTGACAAAGTTCTCATTAACCATTTAAATGTCCAACTCGTTTTATTTAATTGTTGTAAACCTCCCCCTTGTACTTGATTAATAAGTAAACGCACATTCCAAACAAATCACTGACTACCCTACTCTGTTCAGTTATCCTCGTCCCCGACTCTAGTGTCATTGCGTGTTAATTTGATTAACATGCATTACACCGGATAGAAAACGAGGAGCATAAAATAATAATTATTATAAGGTAGGTACGTTTTTTTATCTCGGACGTTACATACCTTATTTTAAATTTTTGATGCATCGGCCGGGAAACCACAAACTGAACAGAGGAGAGATAAAATTTCAAAATTAGATTTTTCTAGTGAATTTAAGGATAAAATCTTTCCCCGATACAAAATTTTTACAAGAGCAAAATTCTGTCAGGAATCTACATTTATTAGTTTAAATATGCTAAATGTCAGCCCCAAATAAGAACCTAATTCCCAAATTAGGAATTACCACCCGAAGTAAGGCTAGGGAAAATCCCGATTTAGCTAAGGAAGTAGAGCATTTTGCGAACGCCCCTACTAAACAATCCGAAATAATTAAAAACACCGCAACCCTTAATGAATTGCAAAATAATACAAGTATAATAAGCGGGAATCAATTTAATGACACTCCACATTTTAATTTAACGCTAGGCGAAAGGTTGTTAGGCAAAATTGCGTCAGGATTTGATGATAGCTCTTTTAGTGCGAATTCGACAGCCTTCTACGCAGACAAAACATTGTGTCCGGAAGAAAATTGTGACAATACTCATTATAAAACCTTACCCTCGTCTACTCTACCACCTAATAACGAAATAAATACACATTCCTACCCTCGCGAGGAAGTTCAAGGTTTAGTGGAACACGCTTACGAATTCCCCATACCAAACGACTTCACAAATAAATCAATACTAAAAACCGGTACGGAAGGACTTAGGAATCAAATTCACGCGTTGATACCATTTAGAAAATCTAAGGCTATAAACTTGCCACCTCCCCCACCAAGAAACGAAACCGGAGCGATACCTAAGATACCTAAGAATCCCGCTCAAAAGACACAAAATCTAGCGGAAATTACGAAATCAAAAATCAATCAACCCCCAAATTCAAACCCACCAAATTTCAACAACATGTCTCTGCCAAATAACCATCAGGTTTCTATCCGAGATGCCCTCGAAGTTGTACCACATTTCGATGGTAGTAACAGGGTACCCATAGCACTTTTTATAGAAGCGTGTAGGGAAGCAAAGAATATGTTGTCCGGATCGGCAGAAGAAAATCTAGTTAGATTATTGCGAAGTAAACTCGTAGGAGAAGCACGAAAGTGCATATTTGGAAATACCTATTTAAGGGTAGAAGACTTCATTAATAAATTAAAAACCATATATGCTCCATCGAAGTCTATTTACCAGTTGCAAGGAGAACTGGGTAACACCTTCATGTGGGAAAATGAAACCACATTGACTTATGCAACAAAAATTCAGGAATTGTCAACCGAAATTTTGGATGCTCATCAAGCAGCAAATGGAGGCACCATACAACCAGGTTATGGGGATGGATTAGAAGCCGATACCATCGATTGTTTCCTTCGTGGTTTAAAACCAGAATTAGAATTAAGAATAAGTGGAGCCCAAACATTTCCCGAAATAGTTCAGAAAGCGATAGAAGTTGAAACAAAATTATCTGCAACTAGAGAATTAAGAAAGGAAAATCATCGTAATTTAACCTCTGAGCAAATAGACGGACACCCCAGGAATAATAAAGATTTTGCCAAGACCAGTAAAATAAATTTCACTAGAGAAAATGCATTGATTTGCCAATACTGTGAGAAACCTGGACACGAGGCTAAAACATGCCGACAGATTAAAAACAACCAAACAGGTGGAACACAATATAATGCGAACGACCAGGGAAGACCGACTTGGAACCCCCGTGGAGAAGGTCAGCAACCCCTGAATTTTAGAAGGCAGAACTACCAGCCGTTTCCTAATGTAGGTCAGGAAAATCAATATCCTAGACCATCAAACTTTAGTCAAGGTAGAAATTTTTATCAGAATCGAAATTTTTCCCAAGGCTTTAACCAAAACCGAAATTTTTATCCTCAATATCAGAATCGAAATAATAACCTAAATAAAAATTTTGGACAACCCCCAAACTTTAATCGATCTTACAATCAACCTCAAAATTTTAACAGAAATCAAGATCGAAACTTTAATCCAACTTATAATCAGAATCAAAATTTTTCAAATCCAAATTTTTACGCAAACCAATACCCGAGGGCGAATCAAAATTCAAATATCAGAACAAACGCAGGAAATAACCCAAACCCAAATTTTGGTAGAAACGACAACCCGATTCAAGCACCTGTCAAAAACCCAACAATAACCTGCAATTACTGTAAGCAAGAAGGACATTTTATCAGAGATTGCGAATTAAGAATCAAAAATAACGAAGGAAGAAATCAACAATTACAGCCACAAAATTCAATGCAAGCGGAAAACTAGGAGGCCCTCTCCAACATGGGTGTACCGAGAAGGGCCCAACCAAAGAAATCCAAACACCTAGTAAAATTTTAATAAAAACCGAAAAAGTGCATCTTAACACCAGCAGCAACATTCCTTATATTACAATACAGATAGCAGAATTAAGGAAAACAATCCGCTTAATGCTAGATACAGGCGCAGGTCCTAATTTAATTAAAGAGGAAGTAATACATCCTACTACAAAAATCAATAAGGAGGAACGCTTACGACTCACAGGTATAAACGAACATCCAGTTTTTACCCTAGGCCAGGTAACCCTCAGTATTTATGGATCCCTCACGACATTCAACATAATACCTAACGAAGTTCCAGTAGATCATGACAGAGTATTAGGAACGGAATTCTTTAAGAATAACAATGCGAAAATTAATTATGCCGAAAATAATCTGGAAATTAATAATAATTGCTATGCCTTTAATACATAAGAGATAATCACTCTACCGCCTAGGATGATTACAAATTTTTATATCAAGGTGAAAAATAAGGATAAAAAGATAGGATACGTACCGAGATTATTTTTAGATGATTCAGTCTACATGGGAGATGCTATTGTAACCAACATTTCTGGGAAAGCCTATTTAAGAGTTGCTAACACAAACTTACACCCAATAAAATTATCAGTACCAGAGATTGAGTTGGAAGATTGTGACGAAATTTCTATCAATGAGCAGAATGAACGATCTAAAGACCACAAATCAAACTATTCAGCCCGAATTTTCGACGAACTTATTAATGACACTTCCGAAATAAATAAAACTTTCAATGTCACAGGAGAAAACAGAATTAAGGCAATAAAGGAATTACTAAGGCTAGACCATTTAAATAAAGAAGAAACAGATCATGTGAATACACTTATCTTCAATCATACGGACAGATTTCACGTCCTCGGAGAACCTTTAGGAGCCACAAATATTATGGAACACACGATCCCCACCATCGACGATCTACCCATTTACGTTAGGCAATATAGGCACCCACCAGCGCATAAGGAAGAGTTAACCAAACAAGTTAACGAATTACTTGAAAACGAAATAATAAAACCTTCCCAATCGCCTTATAATACGCCAATTTGTATAGTACCAAAGAAAAATGGAAAATGGCGAATGGTACTAGATTTCAGGAAGCTCAATGAAAAAACAATATGAGACTCTTACCCCCTACCAAATATAATAGACATATTAGATCAACTGGGATCAGCACAATACTTCTCAGTATTTGACCTCACATCAGGGTTTCATCAGATAAAAATGAACCCCCAGGATGCCCATAAAACTGCCTTTTCGACACCTTATGGCCACTATGAATTTGACCGAATGCCATTTGGGTTAAAAAATGCTCCTGCCACTTTCCAGCGCATAATGGACCTCGCTCTAATAGGACTACAAGGAACCGAATTATTTGTTTATCATGATGACATAGTATTGTATGCTAACAGCTTGGAAGAACATGAAATTAAATTCAATAAATTAATGGACAGATTAAGGAAAGCGAATCTCAAACTTCAACCCGATAAGTGTGAGTTTTTGAGACCTGAAGTATCCTATTTAGGTCACATTATAGATCGCGATGGCGTACGAACCAATCCCAAGAAACTTAAGGCAGTCCGAAATTTTCCAACCCCCAAAAACGAAAAGAATATTAAACAATTTTTGGGACTAGCCGGATACTACCGCCGATTTATAGAGGGATTTTCTAAGATAGCTACCCCTCTCACTCAACTTCTGAAAAAAGCCACACCCTTTAAATGGGACAAAAAGCAAGAACAAGCTTTTGAAATATTGAAAGATAAACTATGTGAAGAACCACTATTACAACGACCAAACTTCGAAAAACCATTTATTTTGACAACTGACGCTTCGGGATATGCAATCGGAGGCATATTATCGCAAGGAAAAATCGGGAAAGATCAACCCATATCTTATGCATCACCAGCACTAAACGACAACGAAAAGAAGTATGATACTTACGAAAAGGAGGCACTAGCCATCGTATATTGTGTCCAATATTTTCGACCTTACTTATACGGACGAAAATTTACCCTAGTTACAGATCATAAACCATTAGTGTGGTTTCGGAATTCCAAGGATCCCTGTTCTCGCGTTACCCGATGGAGACTAAAACTCGCGGAATATGATTTTGATGTCGTATATAAAGCAGGAAAAACTAACGTCAACGCTGACGCCCTATCCAGAAATCCTGTAGAAAGTCCAGAAAATCTTGAGAATAATTATGAAATAAAAATGATGAGAAAAGAGAAAATTTATGTCAATAAGGACACCTATCCTGAAAATCCAGGAAATCCTGAGAATCCTAAGAATCCTGAGAATTATAGAAGAATAAAAAGAGATCAAAATGATGATATTGATAATATTGATGAGATAATAAAAGATTTATATTACCATGAAGAAGCAAATTATGAATATATTGAAGACGATTACGTGTTATTAAGTAAAGCTGAATATAAAAAACTATTAAGTAATTATCATGATAAAAATAATCAAACGATGTATGCGATTACTAGAGGACAACTAAGAAAACAAAACAAAGATGAAAATAAAGATTTTAAAAATGATCTAATAATTATTTCCCATTCTGAAAATGAAAGAAATGACAGCGTCCCTGAGAAAAGAAAGCGAGGAAGACCTCGAAAGAATTTAAAAAAAATAATCCCACCGAAAAAGGGTAAAACTAAGAAAGTATCTGAAAAAGAAATCCTGAAAAATAAAAAGTTTAATAATTCAGAGTCCGAAGAAAATTCTGATTCTGATCCTGAATATGTAATTGGACAAAAGTTAAATGATAAAAAGAAGAAGAAATTTAAAAAGAATAAAATTAATGATTTCAAAGAAAAAAGTGATTGAAAAATTTTAATGAAGAAGAAAATACAATGAAACAAAAAATTACTGAAGGTTCGGAAAATGAGGATTTTCTAGAGAACCGCCCCCCTCCAGAACCTCCTCCCAAACAAAATTTATCGTCCCTTTATTCGAAAAATATAATTGAATGCCCGAGATCAATTGACTATGAGAAAAGATAATTATGCGTATTTCGTAACGACTAATGGAGAATCGCGTGATAACGGATCACGATCAATAGAGAAACAAACTGGACTTAAGCATTTAAGAAATTTACAAAAAGGATTAGCTAAAGAATTTATGAAAGGAAAACAATATCATATTGCACTTCCAATCGAATCTGAAGAAAACTCTAATCTTTCAGAAACACTTGAAACAATTAAATTAGCGATTTTATCCTTCCACTCAATAGCAGAAAGACTAAAATTAAAATCAGTTAGCATCGCCAAAACTTCAAATATCAACAATGTACCATGGGAAGAAATTTTAGCAATACTAAAATTAACATTTTGGGAATTGCCCATCAAGGTAATAATCTGTGTAGGAATTACTCAATACCCTACAAAGGAAGAAAGAAATCAATTAATTGAAGAAGCTCACTCATCAGCCGTCGGAGGACATAAAGGAGTGACGAAAACTTATAATAGAATTCGACAACGATACTATTGGATAAATATGAAACTAGAGATACAAAAATACATACAAGTATGCTTTCAATGCCAGTTAAAGAAATTAGTTAGAGTTAAAACAAAGAATCCTATGGTTATAACCGATACTCCAGGAACAGCCTTCGAAAAAATCAGTATGGATATTGTAGGAAGATTACCAAAAACAAAATCGGGAAACGAATATATCTTAACTATACAAGATAACTTTACTAAGTACTCATTAGGTATCCCCCTCCCAAATCATCAAGCTAGTACAGTAGCAGACACATTTATAAAGAAATTCATATGTACTTTCGGATCACCAAAGGCAGTTCTTACAGATCAAGGAACTGAATTTTTAAGTAATCTTATGCGAAAAATGGCAAAACGATTCAGAATAAGACAATTTAAAACCCCTGTATTTCACCCTCAATCGAATGGATCACTTGAGAGGTCACATCATGTACTAAAGGAATATTTGAAACAATTTATCGATAAAAATGCTGAATGGGATGATTGGATTGAATTAGCAATGTTCTCATATAACACAAGTGTTCACGAAGGGACAAAATGTACACCTTATGAATTAGTCTTCGGAAAATTAGCACGATTACCATCAAGTAGTCCCCCATCTGAACATGAAAAACTTTAAACATATGACGATTATTTAAAGGGACTCGTTACTAAACTTCATGAAATGCGTGATGTTGCAAGACACAATTTGATCGCAGCTAAAGAAAAATCAAAGGAGTATTATGACAGAAAAGCAAACCCACAAAACTTCCAAATTGGAGATAATGTTTTCCTACTCGAAGGAGGAGATTTAGGAAAATTAGATAATCAATACTCTGGACCGTATGAAGTATTAGAAATAATAGGAAAGGGAAACGTTAAACTACTAGTTAGAAATAAGCCCAAAGTAGTACATATAAATAGATTAAGAATATCATATATCCAACCACTGAAGGAAAATAAAAGAAACTAGAAAAAAAGGGTTGATAAATAAGGAACTCTCCTTTTTTTTCCAGACGATGGGAAATAAAATCGAGAGAGGCTTTGGTTTCCTACTACTATTTCTATCCTGGGAGAACACAGTGCACACCATTATCGGGTATGACTGTGGATCAAACCAACTTAACGTGACAACACTATCCTTGTTAGAGGTAGGAGAATTCCAGATTTAAACATACAAACCGAGAAAACATATATACAACTGTGACAATTAAACTATTTCACCTCTGTTAAGGTCATACAATGTAGGATAGAAATAGATCGCGAAATTTTATACTGCGCATTTAATTCCCATATCTCAGCCGTATCAAATGGGCGCAGAAAATATATCAAGGAAGTATCCCGCGATATATGCAGAAAAATGCACTTAACAGGAATATACGCGGTAAATGACAACACAATAATATCGGGATTGAAAGTGAACTCAACTTCCTCTCATAGAGTTACATTAGCGGGATCTGTCGATTCAAGCGGAAGTTGCGAAGGAACACAATATTCGGATCGATTCGGTACATGGAAAAATGTATTCGTCGAAGCAAATTTCGACATAACACTTCAAGAATACTACGCAACAGTAAATTTAGAAAGAAATAAGGTTCACTTAGAATCAGGAATATTATGCACTCTCACCGATACACAATGCAATGACAACCTAAATGGTGGACAAACTTTTTGGAGCGCATTACCTAACGACGTGTGCAATTTCCAAAAATATGAAGTACTTTTTGAAGGACCGGCAAACAAAACATATGGAAACTCAACCATCAACTCTCAAGTAATGTATTCCCTCACTACAGATGACATCACTTTTGTATTCGAAGAAAGAGCAAAACAAGGAGTTTGCAACTATGTACTAGTAAGAACTGAACATCCCAAGTTACTCATTTTTGAAACGAGACCAGGAAACACATTCATTCAGAAAAAACAACTGTTGGTAGAAAATATGAACATATTTACCTATGTAAACTCTAAATTCATCTATGTAGAAAAACACATAAGGGTACAAATAAATAAATTATACAGAGACATTTTAAAACAAAAATGTCAACTAGAACAGCAAGTTTTTAGGAATTCCCTAACAATCGCCACACAAACACCAGACGACTTCGCATTCAACATTATGAAGGGACCTGGATACATGTCCGTATTAGCCGGAGAAGTAGTGCATATAGTAAAATGTGTTCCGGTAAATGTAACATTTCGAAGCACCGATGAATGCTTTTTACAACTCCCGATTCGCAGAGGAAACGAATCCCTCTTCCTCTCACCCCGAACACATATTATAATGAAAAAAAGGAACACCTATAAATTGTAACACGCTCTTACCAAATATGTATTATTTGGGAGACAGTTGGTACAAAATATCCCCCACAGCCGTCGAAGCGATACCCCTGTTACGTCCTACCTAATATTTATTTACTAACCGACCTACCTGGCAACAGACTCGATTTCTATATAACTAATTCCCTCGTTTTAGTCCACAACTTAATGGGAATCTGGGCACGAGCACAAGCCAAATGAAAGAAAGGTTTTAAATAGAATGTATACAATTTATTAATTTAGATTATTATTCAATTTTAACACATATATTTCCGAAGATGACCCTTACGAAAAAGCTAAAATGAGCCTGAGTTGAGTGCTGAATGACTGGGCTTACCGGTGATGTTTCGTTTGATGCGTACTGGTAATCCTTTAATGATCCTGCTCGTGTCACTTGATTTCCTTCCTTTTGTAACTTCTGTAGTTTCAATAGTTTCTCCTTAGTGGGATTTAGATATTTATTAGGTTCACTTCTGCACTTCTGAGTTTTAACATTTACCCTCCACTTGTTTAAACACTGGGTCGAACTGTTGCCTTCACGATTCGACACTTCACACACATTCACCGTAGTAGATCTGCACCCTTCGCTTTTTAAAATGAAACTCGACTAGACTGATGACCGGACCTTTAACCGCCGAATTTAAGACCAACTGAGACTAAAACTCAAACTCAGACTCAGACTCAAACTAGAGTGTTCTGAAGAAGATTTGCACTCTGCACGTGTTGTTTTCCCGAGACTCAAGATTTGGAGACTGATACTGAATGTCGAATACCGAATACTGCCTACTGAATACTGACTGCTCTTTTGGGTCGTGCTGTTTTTATCTTGATCCTTAGAAACCAAAAATTTCAATAGAGTAGTGTTAGAGCGGTGTCCGTGTGCGGCAAAATTTCAATAGACTAATGTTAGTGCACACGGATACTCTGCAGGTGTCCATCCGTTTTTTTTGGTCAGTTGCACTAGCGAGGGTGGTTTCTAGACCTCTCACAGATGCGTTGAGTGGTTGAGAGTGTGTATGATTCTTGTGGGTGTCTCCTATACAGGTAGAGTTTATAGTGTTCCTTTGAAGGCGTGAGTTTGGGTATGACAGTCGATGTCCTCTTGTAGATTTAGAGATTTATTAGTGTTGCAGGTGGCTCGGGTCGTAAGGGTCATTGACATAAATGTAAATGAACTTAGTGTTTATAATTATAACTATGGCTTATGATATGATGGTTACATGTTGTCAATGGTGATTATGATAATGATTAATTACTTAATAGCCGAACAATTAATTAATAGTTAATTAATAATTAGTTAATTAATGTCATGCTGACATGACACCCCCATTAGTAATGAAACTATTGACGAAATTAACCTGGAAATACGTGAACCCATCCTCTTTGGCGACAAGTGGAATTTACTCCCAACAAGATCTAGATAGGCTAAGAGATCACATCATGCTCCCTGCTGAGAGACCCAACGTCCTAAACACCTTAGCTCAAGAAATAGTGGGACACTCTAGTGTACAACAAAAAACGTCCTTCTATAATCTCCTCGATGAAGATACCATAGTTAAAATCGCACAATCCACATGGGGCCGATTCTGGACTGTATTTACTAATCTTGGAACAGCCAGTGCAGGTTTCATAGGAATAATAATAATCATAAGATTAATTAAATTAATAGCCGATACATTCATCCATGGCTATGCTTTACATAGAGTATTTGGATGGTCATTCCATCTGATAGGAGCATTATGGGATTCGGTAATCAATTTTCTGTTACATTTAGAAACTCAAGAAAAACCAGCGGAACCTACTCTTGACGCCACACAAGCACAAGAGGAACCTACGGCACCAACATCAACAGCCTATACGCCTACTTACACTGAAATAGTTCACACAGGTAAAACTTGCACACATACAAGACCAAATCTTTACCCACAAATAAATAGAGGAGAAAACTCAGACTTTGCTATCCATCTTTAAGGTGTGAATTCCCCATCACAAAACCTCTTCCTTAAACATGAGTGAAAATCATTACTCGAGATTACCCGAAAATTACCCTCCACCTTCCATACACGAATACATGGTAAACCACACGGAATTAATGCCAAACATTAAAACAGAAGTGGGTTACGATTATGATCATTCAATATATTTTACACTTACGGCAACACACAAGGGACACACAATCATAAGTACAGGAAGAGACGAAACCCTAGCTAGAAAAAGAGAGATTTTATCTCTCATTCATAAGGACACACGAGACCAGACTAGGACGATCCCTTGCACTACGACCAGTATGTTTAGAACTAGACTTCTACTGCAAAAATTTAGGAATCAAAAAACCCCAATACAGCACCCTACAAATCAAGATAAACCGCACCACTACCACGTTTATAATAATTTGTACAATACAAGGAGAAAAATTCAAAGTAATAGCAGAAGACAAGGCATCAGCGAAATCTTTTGCTGCTCTCAAAGCAATTCACGCATTACAGAATAACTTAATTCCAATAACTCCCCTCCACGGACAGAACCATTCCCCCATCCCAAGTACATCTAGAACAACTAATACTGACAACTGACATAATAGAACCTCCGAACGTAGCAACAATAGGGAAAACACACAACTTTTCTTCAAAGAGATGAAAATAGAATTCTGATTCTAATTTTCTACATCAACAGGAAAACAGAGGAATTCCGCAACAATTGACAAGATGGAGACTGCAACTGACGACTTCCCAACGTTATCACCCATAAACTATCATTGGATTTTACAAGACTTTGTTGAGAAACATAACTTAAAAAATGCGGAAATCAAAACATTTACCGATACGACTCCAACTAGGGAAAAACTTCATACTATCTATTGTCAAGTAGAGAATAATATAACCATAGGAATAGCCGAGACAAGAAAATTATCAAGAGAAATGGCAATATTTAAACAAATTCAATTATTACAAGCAAAATTTGCTTTTACGGATGAAAATTACGACAAAGTAATTAAAAAGGGAATCGAACTGCGGGATAAAAGTTCGCAAACATCCCCCCATACTAATAAAATATACAATTGGTTTAGGTCCTTTAGAAAGAATAGAACCCCGAATTAAGATTAAACCCCACTACTATCTTTCCCTAATTTAGAGCTTGCTAATATATTTAAGAAAAAAAAAAAAAAAAATGTTTCAAATAACAAATACTAATAAAGACATAAATTTTCTGTCTTTTAGGAAGATCTGGCCAGCCGAGAAGGAAATAATGATTATGGAAACCTTCACAACCTTTCTTGTCTTACTAAATTTTGCATTACAGATCCCTGGACAAGAAACACTCGACCGTTATTACATGACCACAGAATTCGAAAACACGACTGGACTTTATTACGAACCACTAGAAAAAATTAAATTGATTGGATAAGAGTACCATCTAATTTCTTATTTAAATATCAATGAAATTTTAAACATTAAAACACAAATATTTGAAAATTATGAAAAAGTATACCAATTTTGTAGAAATACCGAAGATTTTAATTTTTGCATCAAAATATCTTATGGTCACAAATTCGAAAACCAAAAGAGAGAGATTGAAAACAAAACCACAGATATAACAAGAGTCCTAAGAGAGCTAGTAGACATAACAAGTGAAAAAAAACAAAATTTCGAGGTAATAAACGACATTCAATACGCATTGCAGGAATTAAGATCTATTTGTATCACAATGGCTAGAAAATATACATGATATTATAGAATCATATATAACAATATTAGATCAACTTATCGAATCATTGGTAGATTCAAACAAGTTCTGGCTTTCAACTCACTTCTACACAATTAAACTCATTCAATTATCACTTGAAGACAAATACCCCTCTTTACAGCAAATCAAACCAATGGATTTTACAAATTTTGCTAAAACTCGATACTTTGTTTTAGGGCATTAACTAATATTTTCGATAATCTCCCCCACAATTCTAATGGACGAATTCCAAAAGTATAAGATCTATTCCTCGCCTATTTCTCACAACCTTGAAACCGGCACTATCCTTACAATTTACATTAAACCACAAATGGAATATTTAGCAATCTCAAATGATCTAGAAAGTTATTTTCCCTTTGACCAACCCTTTCTTGATTCATGCAAAAAACTATACTATGGAATATTATGCAATTCACCACCACCCCTTAAATCAATAAGTTATAACCCAACTTGTGAAACATCACTACTCATTAACAAACCTCCCTATAAGTACGAATATTATATAAATTTTAGCAATTTCCCATTATTTAGACCACTCCAATCTCATTATGGATACTACACTACATTTTCAAAACGAATCCTACTCGAATGTTCACGTGATACTT
Source organism: Synergus japonicus (assembly GCA_900474275.1). Taxonomy (NCBI): domain Eukaryota; kingdom Metazoa; phylum Arthropoda; class Insecta; order Hymenoptera; family Cynipidae; genus Synergus; species Synergus japonicus. Next base: position 4,481 of record UCOH01008402.1, on the reverse strand, counting down.
TAAAGTCGGTCGACTTATATAACACCGGAATACTTTAAATTGATCCTGATTGCAAAATATCACTATACCCTAAGTATAAACAAAAAGCCAATTTAAGAAAATTCAATCCCTAAATACTTAACCAAACAACTACACTCACACTAAACTCTATCGCTCCATTTTTGGAAAAATTCGCTGTTGCTAAACCAGAAGAATTCGAGTCAATTATTAAAAGCAGCAAAAACAAAGATGATATACCTTTAACATATCTCCAAGATAAAATAACCTTATTCAATAAAGTCGATGAAAAATTAAAAAACCTTCTCCAATCCAAAGAATATTGCTATTACGATTACATAGAAAAAATAATCTTTATGATGGTAATAATAACCTTACTGCTTATACTAGTAGTAATAACTATACTAATTAAAATCAGACGTTACGAGACATTACTAAAACGAGCAACGAAGGAGAGTACCCATTTGAAACTTGACGAATTACGAACAGACGAAGACAGCATTAGGGAATCCCTACCGTTAAGGCATCCCTCAGTGGAAAACTCACCGCACCTAATCCGACTCTCAATTGAGGAAGCGATCCGAGAATTAAATACACTAGTTTAAACAAAAGGAATAAATGTTCAAAAGAAAAAAAAAAGAGATACATAAATAAATAAAAAAATAATAATAATAATAATATATATATATAGACAATAGTATCAGTCAATAATAATAATAAACTAACAATAGGCTATTAGACTTTAACTCATTGATCCCTAATATCGGGACTTCGTTAGACTGTAAAACTCTAATTAACAACTTGTATTAATGTAACACTTATCGTAGCTCTAATCTTATCTACCTCAATAAGTTTAAGCATTTAATAAAAGTATTAAAAGTACTTATGTGTCAAAATTAATCCTAGAAGTAAAACACATAGTCATCAATTAAAAAATCTTTAATATTTATTAAATATCAAGAGAAAATCAATTACAAATCTTTACCAAAAAAAAAGAAAAAAAAATACAATTTTTTTTTTATTATTATTGCTCTTTATCATAAAATAATTAAGTACAAATCCTTATATTAAGAAGCATTTTTTAAGCCTTAATTATTAAAATATTAAGATCCTTAATCAATCAAATAGTAATGATAAAGCAGCCATTCCACGTCCAGGGGAAGTTCCCAATATTTAAGATAAGCCAAGGGCACTTCATCAACAAACTCTAAGCCGTCATCCAGTATAGGAGAAGTATCCTGAAAACACAAAACCACACATTTAATAAATCACACATATATATATATAAGGGGGGTAGTAATTAGACACTCACCTCAACTATAACATCATTTTCCACACGATATTTCCTCTTTCTCAAAATAAAAAACCCGTTCGTCCCACCCCTTTCCTCAAATTGGTTAAGGATATCATCACTGAGTTTCCTGAACATTGAGGGGCCCCCATGAACCCACTCCACAGGAGCTTGCAAGGTCCTATCTCGGAAAGTAATAAATTTAGAGTCCGTCTTAAGCGGCTCCCCGCAACTCAGGTATTGCCAGTTCACAGAGGTATCTCCAAACTAAAAGAAAAATAAAAATAAATATAAATAAATAATAAAAAAAAAATATATATATATATATATATATAAAAAGAAAAACCCTTACAAATTGAACTTGATTACCAACCACGTGGTAACGATACCACCCTATAATAAAAGGGTCTGTACTGGGACAACGCAATCTCTCCTGCCCAATCCTTATCAATCGTTCGACCCGGACATGCTTTCCATTAACACTGATATAACTCCAGTGCGCTGGAATAATTACATCTTCCTCACCAAAAGTCACCTTTTGCTCAGGCAAATATCTCCGCATACCATCCGACCACAAGACACGATCAGGGGTAACCTAAAAAGAAAAAAAAAAGGAGTAGAAAATTTTTTTTGCAAAGTTTCAAATTCCGAGAAGTTATAAACAGAAAAAGAATTAATTTTACAAAATTCGAAACATTAACAAATTCTAATTATTGAAAAACCCTTTAGAACATTTTGAAAAACGTTATATTGAACACTTAGGAAAATTTAATAAAATATAAAAAAAATATAAACTTACCTCTTTTAGATGATCCTCAATAAGGGCACAGTACCTATTCCCTACGTGAAACACTCCACGACAAGATTGCATGTACATCTCTAGATACAATTCCTCCACTAAACTATTCAAAATTTCTATAGAAAAATATTGCCACCATCCTGGCAAAATCACCTTTTCTCCCAAAATCTCTAATAAAAAACCCCCGCATAATACGCGGGCACCCACGGATCAAAACAAATACCACTTGACATCTTCTCTATTTTTCACTACAGAGACACAAGAGCAAAGAAAGTCAAAACATTTCTAAAACCAAATTGAGACTACCTTGACATCCGTAAGCCAAATCTACACCCCCACCCTTAAGGAAGAAAACCTACTAAAAAAAAAAAAACCCAAAGGGAAGGGAAAAAATATCTCTATCACTATCACAAGATCAAGAAAAACATTAGCTACCACCGGTCCTACACCCCCAGCATACTGCACAAGCATGATTTCAGGTAGTCCAGCACTTTCACGCACCAAGTTCCAAACATTAAAAAAATCGTAAAAGTCAAAACCCACTTGAGCACTAAATTTACTTCACATCTCCTTATGTCCTTTTAGTCTATCTCAAATCTTAACACCAAACAATCATCTAAATTTATTGACTTCCTTTCCTTCCTTTTTTTTTCTTTTTGCATGCAGGCATGCTCCGAACAAAAAGAAAAAGCAACCTTTTGCCATTCACAAAGCAATTGACAACTTGAAACAGGAAAATCATCCTAACTCTTACAGAGACTTTCCACAAGCTATATATACATATATAGGACTTCATCAGTAAGAAAAAAAAATTTTTTTGCGGATTATGTTGCTATTATGTGAATGAAAAATTGTTTTCCCTAAATGATCAAAAAGAATAAAAAGAAAAACAAACAGATAAAATTGTCATGACTGTACAGGCGCATATATTGACGTAAAGACGAATTAAACACAAGGTGAAAGTTAGAAGCAGGTAACCACGACATAGAACGCACTCGCAATACATTGTATCGCGTTGCCAATCAAATAAATTGTATTTTGATAGAACAACCAAACTATGTAAAGACTGTATTCTCAAATAACTGGCATTCCAGGGGCAAAATACCTCTAGTAAACAAAAATATATTCCATATTCAAAACAACTCATTGTATGTAAAAATTTCTAGAATAACATATTTAAAAAAGAAAACTAAAAAGCGATAGAAAGTCAGATCTCATAAATAATTATTTAAACATATTTTTTTTTCAGAAAAAAAAAATGGAAAAGATATTACTGCTATAGCTAGCTATACCCAAACATTAAATGAGATCTGCATAGAATACGACTTTTCAAATCCAAAATGCGAAATCACAGAAATAATATCACCATATAGAAGCAACCCTTTGTTTGTGAAAAGAAAAATAGTATAGAGTATAATAGCGTTAGTAAAAACTCGACAACAAAAAAAGAAGCAAAGCAATCCGCAGCGAAAGGATTATTAGAGAAATTGAGTAAAAATTACATTTTCACCGAACAAAAGGTGCCGAAGGAGGAAAAATCTCAACTAGTAAATTTCCAACCAAGAAAAATATATAAATGGACCAACTCGTGTGAGCGATGCTTCCAAAGAGGCCACACCGCAGAAAATTGTACTGGGCCCAAAAGAAACAAAAAACTATAAAGAGAGAGAACTCTAAAAATCAATAAAGGCACGCGTTCATAGTTACAATACTCCCCGAATCAGACGAAAGGATTCATAAAACCAAGATAATCACTTGTCGATCCATTCCTCTCTTTCCACTAAAAAATCAGTAAACATATCATCGAAACCAATAGTAACATTATATAAAAAGAAAAATTTTCTAAATAATTTAGTCAAATATAATTCTGTAACGGGTCGGGGAAGATACGTAATAATTCCCAATTTAAGTATTTCGTGCCTGAACTATACTGCAGGACTTCTTTATTATATGTGGGACCTTATGCGGTCAGAGGTACCAAAAGAACTGACTCCCTCGCACAAGGGATGCGGCGGCTAGGACCCCATACCAAAGGGACTGTAGAGAAGGGGAAGATTTATGTTTCCGTTACAATCCTCCCTTTAGAGTGGATTTAGTCCCTAAATCCTTTTGTTGGGTCTTATTTTAACATTAGCAGTCTTAATTGTACAATCTACCTTATTTTCTTCTAATGGTGCAGTCGGGGCAGCGGTATAATGCACAGATGGGGCTGTGCTTACATTGGTCTTTACGCAAAATATACAAATCTTCCGAGGTACACACTTGCGGAGTAGGTCAAGGATACCACATTTGTAACCCGCGAAAATTAGGACAGTTACGATCGCAGTGTAACCTAGGTACTGTAGCCAGGTAGTAGCCTGTTCCGTCCAGCTTCGTGTTCGCCTGTCTCTACTG